>JASDQU011175563.1:29610-41189 GCA_032191745.1 Picea mariana
ACAATGAAATTATTGCATTGTAATTTTTTTAATAATAAGCTTATACTATGACCAATAAAAATATAATAAAAGTCTTTTAGCATTATTTAGTTATGTGTGTTGATAAAGTTGTTTAAATTTACTTAATTACATCATTTTCATATTTAAATGGCGTTGAGAAATTCATAAATGGTATTTTTTTTATATTAATTTATTTGAATCTTATACTAAATTTTAAACTAATTATATAATTGATAATTAATTCAAATGGGCGGAAAGGAAGAGAAAAACAAAACAACTCAAATTTATATAATTATACAATGAGTTTTCAATGCAGAGGTAAAGATGCATTGTGGAAAGACAGTTGATCTCTATGAAATGTGTGGAAAGGAGAAGAAGGTTAAGTGATAATTTAATTATAGTTGGATAAGCTCTTGGAAATAGAAACAAGAAGTAAATAAGATAAAAAAAGTTTTACTTTCTAGTCTAGATACAGGTAAGATGCATTTTCATGGAGAAATGCCAAAAGAAAAAATCTCTCAAATAACTATTCCACATGATTTTTGGCATGATCCGGGCCCAATTATACATGTTTTCTAAAATTGAAACACAAATCCAAAAATAGTACTCTCTACATCTCAAAAGGAGAGTACATTGATAAAACAAAAGGATACTCTCCACACCTTTAGGAAGGGAGTATATTCTCTAAATGGTTAGTGGTCAATAAAAACCACCACATTGTTCAAGTAAAAAAGGTTAGTGGTCAACCAAAAAAACCACCTAATATCATTAAATAATAGAAGAATCCAAAATCTCAAGCTTGGATCACTTCAAAAAAATATCTCCTTTAACCTCACAGGGGAGAATATCATATAGTCAGGATTCAAGTTTCAAAGTCAGATTGGTAGTTTTTCATACATTTCATAATCAAAGTTCAATTCATAAGTTTTAGATTGAAGACTTGAGATGAACATAGTTATTGTTTCCTTACTAGTATAATTATTCAGACTTGTGATTAATGGGGGGATATTAGATTGTGAGTCCCTATACAATCACAAAGACAAGACACCTTAGAACGAGTTGTAATCCTTATTTATTGATGAGGTGTTGCCATGTTCCCTTGATGAGTTGTGAGTGATATCTATATCTATAAGTGGCCAAATTCATGTATTATAAATTGATATCTTGATATCAATACATTAGTAGAAAATGACATAAAGTCTTTTCTTCGAGTTCTTGTATTGTCTTTCTTATGCTCTATTTGTTAAAAATAGTTACTATTGACTTCTCAAGGTTTGGATGTTGTGAAAAGAGAGCATTCATGGGTTTGGATCTGGTGAGAAGATTGTCTTCATGGATTTCTTTTTTTTATGTATAAGGATGCATAATGCAACAAAGACATGAATATTGAAATTATTGATAATGATAGTTGTATACAATTTTTAATAAATATATTGTAGAAAGTTTTATATTCTATTAGGATTGTAGATTGTTTGATTTTTATTTTACTAACCTATTTCAAATGGTTATATGTATTTTTTAATGTATAATATTAAAATTATTGATATAATTTTTTCTTTCATATTTTTAATAATAAAAAGACAATCATATATTTAGGTTTGTAACATCGCTCTCTTGCATGCACTGAGAGAACTTATTCTTTGAGGACACTTGCTTCCAAGTGATCCAGATTATTATACTATTGGGCGTTTGATTATGATTATGAGGCATTATGGATATGATGACATGTTATTTTGTTATATTGACATAGACAGGTGCTATTGACTCAATTCTCTTGAGTGTGCAAGACTTTGGACCTCAAGGATGTAGAGGCATCGATGAAACCCCTTGGACCCCGGATCAAGTCCAAAAGTGGATTATTGGGGTTTGATTGTTGTAGATATCACATATGTACATCTGATTAAATGTTATGATGATTGATTATTATTGCTGACATGATTTCTTGATGATGCGGGCTGACAATAGCTTGCCGACCAGACTCACATGTGGAATAGAGGGGTCACACACGACAAACAAAGACATTGAGGGAGGTGTGGACAAAATCCATGCCACAACCTACTAGCACTCATGTCGTGGCTTGAACTATAGGTTAACAATTACCTAGTTCAAGAAGATCCATGATGCCGTGAGGGCAGACTGCAACAGTCGCTCACGATGATTCTAAGGGGAACACAATAAGGTAGGGGCCTTATTCCTTAGAGGCCCTTAGTCTTCCACAAGATCACCTGGCAGAGTATTGACTCTAGGGGTTGTTATGTCTACCAAGTAAATGAAGAGGTGAGTGGCACCCTTGGAGCACATAGTGCGTCCTGAAGGGCACATTGCACAAGGAAAATGGAAATAGGTGAGTGGAACCCTTGAAGCATGTAGTACATCCTAAAGGGCATGTTGCGCAAGGAAAATAGAAAAAGGAAAGTGGCACCCTTGGAGAACCTAACATGTCTTGAAGGGCACGTCGCGATTTCAATGGGTAAGTGAATAAACCAAGGAGTGATTTTGGGAATGCTTTTAGGTGGGTGAGGGAAATAGGAATAATTAAATAATTAATGAAATTAATTTCTAGTGCAACTAGAGGGATGGATGACATGTGTACGGGGGAGGTTTTTATGAATTAACTTAATGAAAATTAAATTAAATGGGAATTTGGGAAAGAAATCACTTAGAAACCCTATAAAAAGGATGGAAGAGGAGGAGTATGGACATCATATTTTATACATAACATTACACTGCCGAATTTTTGTCTTGACTGACTTATCTTGTGGGAGTTGGGATATCCAGCTCAGGTAACGAGTGGTAGCTCGACCTTGTGAGGCGAGCTGGTTTCTAGTTGTTCTTTGGTTTGGTGTGTGTTGCCCCTTTGCGGCTCGGGGGGCTCAAGGGGAAGAAGAGTACCCCTAGCATTGGCTAGGAGGTATCGGTGAAGTCACATCAGTCAACAAGCAGGAGCTAGATGGAGTGCATGCAGAACAACGACTTGGAGCTGTCACCTTGGGCTACGGTATGCATGCTTTTATTTTAAATGGTAGATTAATATTGATCTTGCGCTTCCACTACTGTACTTCTATTGTGTAAAAAAAATGTTTTTTACTCATTTTTAATCAAGAACTTAAAGCATCATAGCTTTATGCTCACTTCATTGAATTGATTTCCTTGGCAACCGATCCTGGATTGCTATGACTATTCTATTTGTTTTATTGATTATTATGAAGATATTGTTCTTTATCTGTTGTCCTCATCCCTAGATCATGAGTCCACGCCTGAACAGTAGGCCAAGAGCCGAATCAACAGTCGTCACTTCGGTGATAGCGACCTATAGATTCTAACGCCTTGCTTTTATGTGTGTGGATGATGAGCGAAATATGTTTTTACCCAGTTGTCTACCCCTGTTGATTGTTCCTAGTTGATTGATTGTTCTGCACATTCTTGCGATTGACTACCTCTAAGTATTGTTATCTTTCCTCTCCACGATCAATGCAATACCTCTATGTTTTTATCACCTCTGCATTTTTAGAGGGTATTTTATCCTATGCGATTTTCATGACAGTTCCCAGCTCTTGAATGGAAAAAAAGATCCCAGCATTGTCCACTTGAATGACAGTATTTTTTTTTTAGCCTTTATGACTGTGATTAAATTCATTTAATTGATAGTTAAACATTGTATTACGATGTTGTTTTAACTAATTGTGATTGCAACTGAATTTATTCATTGACTGTAAAAAATTACTTGACAACCTTCTCACTTAGTTACTCTGTGATTTATTTGTATTTCTGCCAGCATCATCCTCCATCTTCTCTGTGTTTTACTTATATTGACTCCCTATTCATCCCTTATATATTTAGACAGGAAATGCATATTTTACAAAAAATATTTATATATAGGCAATGAATCACATTTGTGACTACATTGATTAACTTGTTACCACTACGATTTGATGGCATTGATCGACGTTGAATGATTATCATTTGATAGTACCTTTTTACTGTTTCATTTGATTAGCTTGAATAGCATTCGATTGATTGCATTGATCAACATCAGTTTTAGCTAGCGATTCACTTTAATGGGCAACGATTTTACACTGCATTTTCATGTTGTGTGTAACCGTGTTTTATAATATGGATTGAGTTATTGATTGAATTAGTGATTTACACAACAATCCTCTTTTCTAATGTTGATTGAATTATCAATTTACCCAACAATCCATTTTTCTAATGTTGATTAAATTAGCGATTTACACAACAATCCATTTTTGTAATATTGATTGAGTTAGCGATTTACACAACAACCAGTTTTTGGTAATGTCGTTTGAGTTAGCGATTTGTTATACTTCAACTGCAATTTTAATAGACTATGTTTTTAAGCTTTGTATGACAGTGTATTCCAACATTTGTCTTATTGATTGAGTTAGCGTTTTGTAACATTGGTTGAGTTAGCTATATATTGATTGAGTGATTGCACAACTGATCCATGATGAATTACCCAAAAATCCCTGATGAATCACCCCGTAATTTCCAACAATATCAATTGTTGATAGACAAGATTGCATAGATTTAAAATACAACAATAATTTGGATAGCGATAATTATTGTATAATTGTATATATATCGTATAATGATTTAATGTTCTGAGAGAGATTGATATTCAGAACGATATAATAGTCAGAACGATTTTATGATTGATAGCTATTACAATAGTTGTATAGAGTGTAATTTCTCCCTTTCATGTAATTAAACAACTATGTAGTTACTCAGTGAATACTTACCTACTTGATGTGTTTTAATGGGGCTTAATCCACACTATATTTATTAGTCTTCACTTGGTAGAATTTTGCCTAGAAATGTATGCTAGAATTTCTCTTAGCAATGTATTTTATCCTTCAAATGCTGGACAATGAGAACTTAGACAAAATATTCCTTTTAAATGCTAGAATGTCTCTCAGCAATGAACTCCTATATTCGCCCAACAATGTATGCTAGGAAGCACACATTTAGGCTATGTTTCCATCCATATTTATTCACATAGTAAATTCATCCTCATTTAATTACCCATCATTATGGTAGTGTTTCCAATATCATATACCCAACATGCTAGTAGTGAATTGATTACACGAATATACTTACTACTAATTTAATATATAATTGAAGGACAACATGTTTATCTAATGGAATAAAGAACAACCACCGAATGGAATTTAATAGACAACGTCTTAAACATTACTATTGTTAATCTTGTTAGACAATGTGTTATATCTTAATATTTGTTAATAGTGTTATATTAATAGTATTATATATTGATATTGTTAATATTGTTATATATTGTTAAATTGATTAATCTGGACTTGTTAAATTAGACAAAAAGTCAATTATTTTATAAGCAGCTAGCATAGATCAATAGCTCACTTAATTTAATGGACAGTGGGTAATTGTTAGTTAGCGTATTTCATGTTGTTAAGTGCCTAATCTAGTTTACCTTATGATAACTTTTATGACCATAGTAGCTTGATAATAGATCAGTCCTTCACACTTAGACATATTGTTTAACAGATAATGTTTTTTGTTTGTTGGCGAAGTCGTGTAATAGCTTGCGCAATTTCTTTTGAATGAATTTATCTGGTGTCTTGTCAACCTATTGCTTTGGTGTGTGGGTATAGTCTTCTTGTCAGTTATTTCGGCTCTTAGTGCATTTGATATTTCTTGAGTCCTTGGTCCAATTAGGTTATGTTGTGTTGGGGTTATTGTCGCGCCTATCACCTCGGGATGACATGATTCCTGATGAGGGTATCATGGTGCGCTGTAATGGATAGCAGTGAATGATAACTTGGCCAGAGGCGGTGCTTCCCATTTTGGGTGTTGTTGATCATTGTAAGTTTTTGTTGGCGCTTGGGTTGTAATGCCTTCATGCGTTTGGCTACACACCATAGAGGTTCTAGTTATTTCTCGTCAAGGTCATTGTGTCGGGATGGTGGATGTTGTCCGTAGTGTGTAGGCATTGTCGTGTTGCGTGGCAGGCGATTAGTTGTTTATTCCTCTTGATTTAGATATGTTTCTCCTAGTTGCTCGATGTGCTAGTGTGTAGAGTCGTTATTTTCTATTTTCTAATCTGTGTGCATGGTCTTCATCGTCAGGTGGTGTGGTTTTGGTTTAACTGTGTCGTTGTTTCCTTCCTGCTAAAAACATAATTTTTTTTCCCACTTTTCCCTTCGCTTGGAGTCATAATGATTGGGGTCTTTACATTTGGTATCAGAGCAGGTTCAACTCGTGACTTGGGAACACTAGGGATTTCATTGATGTGATATTTGATTAAAATGTTGCTAATTAAGTTGACTTATATTCGTGCAGGTAATCATGGTTAGAGTATGTTGCGGAGGCATACGATGGGTTGCTAGGGGAGTACGTGTGATGCCCCCAGTAACATCCATGCTTGAGGGGTCTAATCCTAAGGGAGACGAACATGTTGTCATGAAGGAGAAGATAGCGGTGGGTGATGTGGTTGGGTTGATGGGGTCCTTTCACCAGATGTCCAAGGCACTGATTAGACATTTTGATAGAGATGAGGCCAGGGAACCGACACCCCCTAAGGGTCCACAATGCACTCTAATCGGTACATGTAGAATTCACCGTGAACTCGAGAAGGTCAAATTTCCTGAGTTCTTTGGTGCCTCGGACGACGTAGTCGTCGAGGCATGGTTGGAGAATAGGGTGATGTTCTTTGCACTTTTCAACTATATGTCCAACATGAAGTTCCACACGGTGGTCTTTCAACTGAAGAGAAACACTTTTCTATGGTGGAAGATGCTCCTTCCATAATTGAACATGGTTGTCAAATACGTGTCATGGGAATTGTTTCGAGGAACGATTATGAGAGAGGTACCTATTAGAGGAATTCATTGAGCGTCAACTAAATGAGTTCATTGCCTTGTGTCAGGGCGGTCGTACGGTGCCTGAGTATGAGGCTTGTTTTATGGAGTTGCTTCGGTATGCTCCGCACCTTAATACCGAGAAACTTAAGATCAACATGTTCTTGTTTAGCCTTAATGTCAGGATATGTGGCAAGGTTAGGATTATGATGCCTCAGAACTTGCATGTTGTCATCCATAAGGCCCTCATAGCAGAGGAGGATCTCATAAGCGGGGGTCAGAGAAGGACTCTAGTGAGACCAGTAGGTCAGGTGTCATCTGGTGTGCAACAACATTAGACACGAACTAGACATATGCCAATATATTGTGGCTTCCAGAGAGGATCCACTTTCACTACACATCGATGACTAGCACCTCAACAGTGGATTCCTTACCAGGGACCACAACATCAACAACAACGTTGACCAAAAAAACAACAATTTAGGCCTATTCAGTAGAACAAACCAAGATTCTAGGCCGATGGGCCTTCATATTCTACTTCGAGTTCCACGAGTACTAGACCGAAGAATGGGTTTTGGACTTGTGGGTATCCACACTACCAATGTGACTACCCAGTGGAGAGGACTAGAGCATTTGGATCATTCGGACCCACTACTGTGGGAGATTTGGGCAAGGCCCATCAGATTCATTTAGTGGTGAATAACCTCCAGGAAGAGCACCAGTTGATTGTGCTCAAGACGTCAAGTACCGTCACTCACCAGACCCTTAATATTTTGATAGATCCCAGTACTTTCAAGAGTTTTATTTCTGGTGCAGTGCTAAAAATGATTAAGGTAAAGGAAGTCGAACATGATGAGCTTAGATTTGTAGAGATGGCTTCGGGAGCCAAACAAAAGGTTGGAGGAAAGGTTATGGGTTGTACCCTTAACTTGGGAGATTTTGTCACAAGACCCAACCTGTACATCACGATCTTAGGATCTCATGATTTCGTGATCGGTATGGACTGGTTGGAATCACATGAGGAGATACTCAACTGTATGATGAAGAGGTTGAGCTTGGTCAAGGATAGAGATGCATGATTGTAAAAACCCTAATTAGCTATGTAATTATCATTAATGATAAATATTAATTTAATTAATTATTAAAATAAATTAATGAGTCTTTATTATTTTATTATTAGAAGGTGGGTGAAGTAATTAATGAGGGGATAAGGTTGTTGGGAATTAATGAGGGGGACTTGAGAGAGGAGGATAAGAGAGGAGGGGAGGACTTGGAAGATGATCTCATTTTTATTTTGGTTTGAGAATTTCTGAAAGATGGGGGAGGATTAGGAGGAGGAAATTGGAAGAATTGTTTTGGGAATCTCTCACAGGGCACTCGTGTTTCTCGGAATTTTGGGCTCGGGGGCCAGGAAAATACAAGGATTCCTGGAGATAGGGAGCTAGAGAGATGGTTCCTAGTTGGATGGGAGGTTAATATTCAATCTGGGAAAGAACAAGAACAAGATCAGACAGAAAAGGGACTAGATAACCAACCAACACACGAAGGTATGTATTATGATGTTGTTATCATTATTTTGCTGTTATTACTGATATTATTATGTTGTTATCATTAATTTGTTATTATTCTATTGGTGTTGTTCTCATTATGTTGTTATCATCAATATGTTGTTGTTGTTTATTTCTGGTGTAAGGAAATAATGAAAGAAATTATAAACTAAATTTAGTAGGATATTTTTGAAAACCTTTATTTATTTTGATTCCTGAAAAATAACCACCAGGTTTAATGATATGTTTTAAATACAATCACATGTCAATAGTATATGGTTATGGACAAGTGCATTTGGTAAACTTATCTACAGGTTTAATAGGCTATGTAATAGCCATAGAAGTGTGATAGTAAGTGATCGATGTCATGGACATTCAATGAGAAATGTAATGATATGAATTATCCTTATGTTATTTTACATTGGCTCAAACAAATTTCTATGATATGTGGACAAGTGTAGGTTTTTCAGGTGACAAGACTACCTAAAAATGAATATATGATGACAAAATTCCTAGAAACACAGTGCCACTGTATATTCCATGGTAGGGTGTGGACCCTAGTTCTATTAGGAGGGGTGGAGGAATTTCCCACCATGTATCCTTTGAAATCTGGAGTCATGGGAGGATGGTGTTATCTCACGCTCCCCTAGACATGTGATGATGACTTCCAGTTGCCTCCTGGGGAAGCTTGTTCAAGAGAGTGACACTTCTACTTACGGGTTCTATTTGGAGTTAGGTCAATATAGTTGACGCTCCAAGATAGTCCAGCAGAGGAAGGATAGGGGTGGAAGATGGAAGTAAGTTATGGAGGAAGGATGAATAGAAATAGTTGAGAGTGTATGGGGATTTTTCCTTATAGTGGATTTTATTATTTTCCCCTTTTCAAAATAAAATATGTATATATGTATAGTCATAATTACTTAACTGAACTACAATTGTCTAAATGAACGTTGTTGTGCTCAATTATTGTAATTAAGATATTTTGAGAACATTTTAATTGGTTTATTATATCTATGAAATGAATGGTCTTGAAGATTGGATTGGACTCATACAAGAATTAATTTAGGTGGGATAATTAATTTCATTAGTACATGCACGAGTCTTGTATGTGCTAGCTACACATGAATTTCTTGCACATGTACACTAGTATGTATAATTTTTTTTTTTGCTTATTGATAATGTTGTTTACAAAGTTGTTTATTTGATGTGGATGTATGAACCTTGTGGCATTACCCTTGTATTGTAAATTAGTCTAACTTCGAGATGAATTTTCTTGATGGGTGGGTGTATGTAACAACCCTAATTAACTATGTAATTATCATTAATGATAAATATTAATTTAATTAACTATTAAAACATATTAATGTGTCTTTATTATTTTATAATTAAAAGGCAGGTGAAGTAATTAATTAGGGGATAAGATTGTTGGGAATTAATGGGAGGATAAGGTTGTTGAGAATTAATGAGGGGGACTTGAGAGAGGAGGGGAGGACTTGGAAGAGAATCTCATTTTTATTTTGGTTTGAGAATTTATGAAAGATGGAGGAGGAGGAGAAGGAGGAAATTGGAAGAATTGTTTTGGGAAGCTCTTGTTGGATTACTGAGAGGGGGGGTGAATCAGTAATAGAGAAATTCAATCCCTTTTAACCATATAATCCAAGTGTTATATCAATGAAGCATTACCATCCAATAACTGCAGAGTAAATAAGCAATGAAAAAATGAAAAATCATACACATACATAGTACACCAGTGTTTTACGTGGAAACCCCAATTGGGAGAAAAACACAGAATGTTTTTTCTTATGTCTTGAAGAATTAGATTCATTGGAAGCACCAAATTTCTTTGTTTTCCAGCTACAACTGGAAGGAGGATTCAACCCCCTAGTTTCTTAGGCTACAACCTGAGGGAGGCTCCAACTCCCAAATTCTCTGGCTACAACCATAAGGAGGCTACAACCCCCTATGTTCTCTGACTACAACCAGAAGGTGGCTACAACCACCTGTCCTTTCCCCATTCCACCACCCTAAAGTAGAAGTAGAATGATGGAACCACTGTCACACTATCACTGTGAGATATGTCATTGTAAACCTGTACCAATAAATCTGAACCATGCATCAACCATGCATCAACTTGTACCTCAACCTGTACCATAAACAAGTGCATCAACCATGCACCAACCTGTAATCAACCTATACCATAAACAAATGCATCAACCATGCACCAACCTGTAATCAACCTGTACCATAAACATGTGCATAACCATGTACCAAGTATGTACCAATCATGTGTCAAATAGTCATCAACTATGACTCATTAATATGTACCAACATCATCAACTGTACACCTCATGTATGTGCCAACTCATCAACTACTTGTCTCAACCATGTACTCAACATGTACCTAAACCAAAAGCCCTCATCAATTTCATCATCCAAATCTGATTTGTAGCTCTGTAATAGACCTATTGTATATGATCACATTCCTGCAAACCTTCCTTAACTTTAACAACAAGAGACTAGCATTTTCATCAAACTTTTCTTTAGTCTCACAAGACTAGTTTTGGATTAGTCAACAACCTTGACTTGAAATAATCATAACTTTGTACCTGTAATGAATAAAGATATGAAACATATACACAATGTTATTTACTGTGTTTTATGTAATTCTTCCAGGTTTCACTACTTGGAACCTCTCAGAAAAGGATTTATAGCAAAAATGACACACCTTGTTGAATTCTGACTTATTCTAGAGAGCGACCTTGTAGAGAATTCCCTACACATAAATTTTTTTTAATTAATCTGAAACTGTTACAAAACATACTACAGATTGTACCCTAACCAACACATTTTGTCACACTGAATTTGCATTTTTTATGAAGAATTTATGACGTTTTTACCCGAAACACATGTTTTTGACTAGTTTCAGGACTAGCCACAAACCCTATTTTCCACGTAGTGTAACTCCAAAAATTAAATGACCCACAAGACGAATTTTTTACCATATATACTTGGATATGTTTTATCAATTTCGTAGAAATTTCAGGATCTAAATCATTATATAAAAAAAGTTATAGCGAAAATGGTGAGATGACCTGTAAATAACATACCTTAGAAAGAACCATCAAAATAATTTATCCTTCCTTGCATTTCAGCCTTCTTTTCTTCACTTTCCTCATAA
>JASDQU011175564.1:20922-33936 GCA_032191745.1 Picea mariana
ATCACAACCACATCCAGGGTCTCTCTAACTGACCTCTCCACACAGCAGAAGCAAGTGGATAAAGTCATGGAAGAATACTTGGATATATTCTCCTCATCTATGGGGGTACCTCTGCATTTTCAGGTAAAGCACCCCATTGATATTACCCTTGCTGCACCACTGCCCAATCGACCAGTCTACCATCTCTCTTTGTTAGAGAATGAGGAGATCAAGTGATAGATCCAATAACTTCTCCAAAAGGGGTACATATGTCCTAGCTCATCACCTTGTGGGAACCCAATTGTGTTCATACAGAATAAAGATGGAACCTAACGAATTTGCATTGATTACCAGGCTCTGAATAAAATCACAGTCAAAAACTGGTACCTGATTCCTTGAATCGATGACCTCCTTGATCAGCTCACGGGGGCCAAATACTTCAGCAAGATTGACTTGAAKTTTGGCYACCACCAGGTYCTGATAAAACAAATAGATGTATGGAAKACCACCTTCAATTCAAAGGAGGGTCTTTTTGAATGGTTGKCCATGCCCCTTGGTTTAACAAATKCTCTAGCCACTTTCATGAGGATGATGGACGATATATTTCGACCATCACTAATACTTTTKTAGTGGTGTATCTGGATGACATCCTCATTTACAACAAGACTTGGGTAAAACACTTGTAGCATATTCAACAGGTTTTGCACACCCTACGATAGCACAAGCTATATGCCAACCTGGAAAAATGCTCCTTGGACATGGATAGTGTCCATTACATGGGATACATCATTGATCAACATGGCATACATGTGGATCCATCCTATCTCCAAGTCATTTGTGACTAGCCAGACCCAACCACACTCACTAAGCTTCAAATCTTATTGGTCCTTGCCAATTTCTACCACAAGTTCATGTTGAGATTCTACCATATTTCATGGGCCCTCAGCCAAGTAACCAGGGGTGGTGGTAAGAAGAAATTTGTTTGGGGCCAGTCCCAACAATAATCATTCAATGATTTGAAGCAAAGCTTGTGCTCATCCCCAATACTTTCATTACCGGACCTGCAGTAGCCCTTTGAGATCGATACGTATGCTTCAGAATATGGTGTGGGCATTGTTCTCACTCAGCATGGCCACCCCATGGCCTATCATAGTGAAACACTATCATATGTTGTTCGTAAGTACCCTACATACGAAAAAGAAATGAAATCCATTGTGAAAGCCTACCACTAGTGGAGACATTACATTCTTGGGAAGGAGACAATCATCCACACTGATCATACGCCACCATAGTTCATACAAAAACAAGGAAAATTGCAGAATGACCACCATCAGAAGTGGTCCAGATACTTGCAGCAATTCCACCTCAACACCAAGTATAAAACATGAAGCACCAACCACGTCGTTGATTTCCTCATCAGACTGTCAGCCATGGCACTCACCACAGCGCTAGACTCTTGTGGCCACGAGACCTCTAGATGGCCCCAAATCTATGAGACAGACCCAGACTTCGCCACTACCTACCAAATGTTGGGCACAAATGCAAATGCCATTAATTTCCATATTAAGGACAGGTGTTTATGTCGTCTGGGCCATATCTTTGTTCCATTAAGTGAGCAAGCGAAGCTAATCTGGGAATCCCACTATAGACAGGTGGCAGGACACTTTGGCCTCGAAAATACTGTGGCAATGTTGCAAAAACATTTCTATTGGTTGAAACTTTGATAAGAGGTCAACAAGTATATCAAGTCCTGCACAACCTATCTTATTGCCAAACTGACCACTAAGAAAAAGGGCATGCACACCCCTCTTCCTACTTTTGATAGATCATGGGAATCCATCGCAATGGACTACATGTCGGGCCTCCCATCCACCAAGTGGAAAATGACTCTATTTTCTTGGTTTTTGATCTCTTTTCTAAGATGGAGATTATGGTCGCCTATAAGAAGAGCATCACAGGAGAAGCCACTACCAAGATATTCTTTGAACGAGTCTACATACATTTTGGAATCCCAAAAACCATTTTCTCAGATCGCGATTGTCAATTTATCAGCACATTCTGGYTGATCCTCTGGTCATTGTTGRACACCAAGTTCACCAAATCCATGAACTTCCACCCCCAGACAGATGGGCAAACCGATATATTAAATCGAATGATCATGMATATCCTATACATGTATAATTMTAAGAACCCTCACACATGGAATGAGAGTCCTCCCYATGTTCAACATAGCTACAATTGAGCCCTRCATAGCTCAACTTTCCACAACCACTTTCAGGTGGGGTTGGGATTCCAACAATTACGTCCCATAKATGTTGYWSTACCCCTTACAGTCATCTCGAYCGACTCATCTCTTGCTCCAACTGAAGCTAGAAAATCCACCCAGTTCATTGAGCAGATCCAACACATTTGCAAATAGGTTTAGGATATCCTACAGAAGCCCAATGACAAGTACAAGCAATGCCATGATCAACATCAGGTGGCGCATAAGTTTCAGGTGGGCAAAAAAGTTTGGTTGCATTTACAGAAAGAACACCTTACAGAGCCCCATCGGAAGCTTCTCCCACTCCATTATGGGCCTTACACCACCACCAAGGTTGTGGGTGATACTGATTTTGAGCTCAACATTTCTCCTTTTCTTGGCATGCACCCAGTGTTTAAAGTGGATCTCCTTCGACCTTATTTCCCACCATTATTGGACACCTCAGAGATAGCAGAATAGTTGAAACCAATAGATCTCAATCCTGACTGCATACAACATGAATCCAATGATCTTATTCTGGACAAATAGGTCAAGGGCACTCGTTAGCAAAGGATCCACTTTTATCGAGTTGTCAAAGCAGGGCAACTCCTGCACCAAGGAAAGTGGCTCACCTAGGGAAAAATTCAACAGAAATTTCCTCATCTGATGTGGGAAATCAATTCAATGGATACCATTTGCTCCTAATGGGGGAGGATTGATCTATATGTATTTCAGTGGCCTCCCACCTATTCCAACCGACTCATTTTGGAATTTTTCCAGTTTGGTAGTTTTTTCTAGTTTTCGTGTCCCTGATTTTTGGGGTTGTTTTGAGGCCCTAAATAGCATTTTTAGGGCTCTCCATAGTCAAACTATAGATAGATTCAAATTTTGACAGAAACATGTGTAGTCCTCGAATAGACCTTTCCAATGGGCTATCATGTGCCTAAAACAAAGATTGTATGCAAAAGTTATGACCCCGAGAAGTTGATGTACTAACTTACCCAAACGGGGCCCACATGACTTTTGGTGCTTCATCTCCTAGGGTTAGGTTTTTGGATGTCTAAGTTTTTTTACATTCCTATTTATTGTAAAAAAACCTTCAGAGCCTCATTGTAATCATGTTCTTGCGAATGAGCGCAGCCATCACATCTCTTCTTAGAGATAAGTCACCACCATTCTAGTGAGCTTGTTTTCCACAACATTTTATAGTTTCAACTTAATTCCCTATTGAATAGAAACCATTTTTATTGTATATATGTTATTTTGTGTTAAGCATCTTTTAATAATAATCTGTATTCATTTCATTCTGCTCATAAAATCTGGATCATATATGTTCTCAAATCATTTTGGGAGTTACAAGGAAATTCTCGGAAAACGAGCGAAGAACTAATCAGACCCCACCTATTATTTAAATATATTATACCCTTATAATAAACAAAGTTTTCTTCTCTTAAATAAAGTTAATTAATTTTTTAAACAAAATGTAGTTGAACTACCCAACTACTTCATGAAGATATAAAAGAAGTATAGCAAGACAAAGAAAGGCATGAGAAAATAGAGAAGTGAAACTTTTTATAAGGTATGTTTTTCCCTCGAGTGAGATTATAGAATCTATTAATTTCATTCTAAGTTTTCATTAGAGTCAAATTATCTTGTTGACAATAGGGTTATTTTGAGGGTGAGAAAGAAATGACTAGGAAGCATTGATTGATGATATGATCCAAGGTCATTTTTTTCTTGAATGTTTGTTTGGTTTTAGTTAGAATTCTTGAAGTCATTCAGTGCTAATTAATACTAGTTTTGTGGAATTCAAACAATGATGCACATGTAACTTGGATTGATCCAACCTAATTTTATGTTTCAATCTTTATTTTTGAAATTAGACGTCCATGTATGAGTCAAATTACATATTGGACTTCCAAGAATTACATCGGTACAAGTCCATGCAAGGATTTGAAGAGATATTCTCGATTGAAACTTAGTATTGATATTAATAAAATATTTTTTGATTTATTCTCACTTATGGGACTTTTATATACTGATCTTCAGATTTTCTCTTCATTTATCCAATTTTTTTTATAATTCATATACTTCACAAGTACATTCCTTTATTTTACTTCAAATTGTTTCATCTTGGATAAAATACATAAAAAATACATATATAAGATAGAATCAAATCCAATAACCATATTTCTTGGGGTATGATCGAGATTTTGACAGGCTATAAACCAGGGTTATAATCCCTCCTATCTCACCTAGTCTGAGGAGATTCAAAAATGTTTAAGTAAGCATTTTTCCATTCCTTTCATCAACAACTTCCATAATTCTCTTAAATATATGTCTTATACCATGGTGGGTGTTATTCCATGTATATCATTTGATTCAACTAATTTATCTCAAGTTGATGGTTGCTTGAAGTATGAGCTCAGGGAGGCTTGTCAAGACAATGAGGCACTTTGGTATATGTTGATGGTTATGTCAAGCCCTCATTTTTTTGGCTTGTCTTCTGGAATTAACATGTATATCAACACAAAAATTGTCTCACCAAGTACACTTCATACATATTTAATACATGGTTCTCATTTGGTATGCTACTTTCCCGTAAAATCCCTCCATCAATTCTATGATATTCATGCCATATTTTATGATATAAGTGAAGCACAATTGGAGGGATATTACTGAGCTAAATTTCCCGTGAATTAACAATAYGACATATTTGATATGGTGGATAGAGTTTTTTATGTTTTAATTTTTCCTACTTTTAGTCAATTTCTGCTCCAAGTTCTGTTACTATTTTTTTTCATGAACACGTGTTTGAAAGCTTGGAATTACATGTATGGATACATTGCATTATAWCTTCACATAGTTCATTTTTAGGTAGTGTAGTGTAGGATAGAAGTAGGATAGAATAGGATATTGTTTTTTCTTTTCATAGTTTAGTTTTGGTTTCTAGTTTTTAATCAATTTTCTTTTTCTCTTTTCTTTTTTATTATTCTTGGCTGAAAAATAAATGGATTTCTTARCAAAGATGGAAAGAAATAGAAGGCTTGCATGCTAATTTTTTCCCTTGATTGAATTTTTGAGTAAAAATTTAGTTTTGATATGCAAAAAAATTGTTCTCGAAAATTTCTATGTGTTGGGGTAATTTTCAAATCTCTGATTCTATTCATGATCACCATGTCAAATATTTTTACAAGCATTGTGTCATGTTACAAGTGGAATATTTTAAATTTAAAGAATACTATTCAGTTCCATTTGTCGTGAAGATGAGCACATTGAGTTGTTCAATCTTCATATTAACATGATTCTAATTGGAAGATTTGGCTTGATTGAGTTTTGATCTTGTTGTACCATACACAATAAATGGAATATCGAGTGTTAAATTTATATCCATCTAAAATTAAACCCACTCTAATTACCTTTAATTCCTTTAAATGACTATTTTTGGAGTTATGTGGGTGGATTCTTACCCAATGACTATTTTCTTTGGTTGCTTTCAGCCAACATGATTTTAAGAACTCAGACTTAGCATAATGAGAACAATTTTTTTTTTTTTTCAGTTATTTCCTTTTAGCACCCTTAGTCTTGATTTTTGTCTTTTGGATGTGCATATCTTATGCTCTATTGAGACAGTCTTTTAAGGATGAGTTTTCCTTTAGTCTTGCAACTTGCTTGAATCTAGTATCTTCTTGTTGTTGGGTTGTTATATTATTTTTAGTGAAAATCCAGTCGAGGTGGATCAAAAGATAGTTGATGTCAAAGGAATCGACAATAAGTCGAAGGTCGAGGTATTTCAATCAGGTAAAATTCCAAGTCGAAGGTCAAGGTGGTTCAACTGGGTAAATTCGAAGGTCGAGGTGGTTTGAGGTGGTAAATACATCGACAACAAGTCAAAGAGGTCAAACAACAAGAGGATGATAGGTGGGAATGTGGAAACCGACTAAATACCAAATGAAGGCCCATTAATGAAGGCCAACTGGTAATTCAACTTGTTAGTCGACTGTAACAGAATCTTGAGATTCACAAGATTTGTTGCCAATGATTTGCATGGATCTATAACCATTTTTGGGCACATTTTCCTTAGGGTTTTTCCTACTGTAAATATTATAAAGAAGGCATGTTGTAATTTGGTAATATATGATGAATGGATAATCGCTAATAATCAATAATCGTATAGGTTGTTGGTCATGTAGATGCAAATCAAATTGGCTATAGGGTTGTTATTGTATAAAGAAAGAGGGTATGATGTTGATTGTGTCTTAGGTGTGGACCAAGGTTAGACATGTATCCTTTTATTTTGAATGAATAAGACAACAAGAGAGCAAAAAACTCAAGGAATGTTGGTTTTCCTAGTTTGGGTTTCCAGGGTAAAATCTCTGAGTATTGTGTGTGTTCTTTGTCATTTACTTTCTTGATTAAATATTTCTTCTTCTCTTCTACTAGGTTTAGCGTGGAAGTGTTCCTCATTTCCTAACATATGGTATCAGATCTTGGTTTAACAACCTTGTATATGAGATAAACCCTAGGTTCAATAATAGTTGTAAGTCATGAATCTTTAAAGATTGTGTTAAAGAATGGAGAGAAATTCAAGAATATAGATTGAAAAATTCAATGGCCAGGATTATGAGCTTTGGAAGATTAAAATTGAATATCTCCTTATAGATCGAGAACAATGGATAACAATCTGTCTAGGTACCATACCAATAGATATGTCGACAGAAGAATGGGAGAAAATCAATAGAAGAGAAAGGAGTATGATTCGACTTTGTGTTGCATATTCGGTACTGCTGAATGTCTCAAGTGAATATTCGACCAACAAAATGTGGGACAAGTTGGAGAGCTTGTACTAATCGAAATACATGATAAAAAAGTTCTTTCTCAGAAATAAATTATATCTTCTGAGCATGAGTGAGGGAAGTTCAGTGATTGAGCATTTAAATTTATTTAATACCATTATAAGCCAACTATCTTCTATGGATATTAAAATCACTGAGGAGGATAAATGTATTAGCATATTATTTTCTTTTCCAGACTCCTAGGATAACTTAGTTGTGGCTATAGGGAGTAATACAACCACATTAGCAATAGAATATGTGGTTTCATATCTACTATCAAAAGAAATTAGAAGGAAGAACATGGAAGGATCAACCAAAGATGCTTTAGTGGTGAGAGATCGACCAGTTGACAGAGATAAAGGAAAATTATCTGGTAGAAATTCTAAGTCGAAGGGTAGTTCTAAATCCCTTATTCAGTCGACAAGAAGATGATGCCAATGAGGTAAATTTTGACATTACAAAAGGGACTACAATTCAAAGGAAATGGAATTCAGTACATGATCTAATGAGAAGAAATCAACTGAGAGAAAGACGACTCTAGATTAGGGATTCGATGTGTACATGGCGTTGACCAGTACATAGTTAGATCAATATATTTGGTTGATTGACTCAGGAGCTTACTATAATATGAAACCACATAGATAATGTTTATGTGAATATGAGAAATATGAAGGAGGATACGTGTTCTTGGAGGATGACTCGACAACCAAAATTTTCAGAGAGTTCGGATGATACTGCAGGATGGGAGGAGTATAACCCTTCTAGGTGTGTTACACATTCCAGGTTTGGAAATAAACCTGATATCTATTAGGAAGATAAGTGATGCAGGGGTGCACACTCTATTTCATAAGGATTTGTGCGATATGGTCATAGGTTGAATGGTCTCAATGAAAGGAGTTTGGATTGGAACCCTATACAAGTTACTAGAGAGTGTCGACTCAAATGGATGCAACAACATCGTTTCTCCTTAAGTCAACTCGAATCGAGCCAAGTCGATTCAAACCGACTGGAAAATTCATCATAAATTCAACCTGACCATGCTATGGCACAACAGGATGGGACATATAGGAGAAAACTGACTTTGAGCTATGCATAAAAAAGGTATTGTTGAAGAATTTCCTGAATGAAATTTAGGAGTTGACTTTTGCGAACATTGTATATATGGAAAACAAAGTCGGGTGAGGTTCCCATCTGGAGCAACAAGGGAAAATGGGATTCTAGAATTGGTCCATAGTGATGTGTTTGGCCCTATTTCAGTGCCTTCACTTGGTGGATCCCTATATTATCTCTCCTTCATAGATGAGTTTTCCAAGAAGACGTGGATATATTTCCTTAGGAAGAAATCAGAGGTTTTCAAGAAATTTAAAGAGTTTAAATCTCTTGCATAAAACCAGACATATAAGAAGATTAAGGTGTTGAGAACTGACATTGGTGGTGAATTTTGTGGAAAATAATTTGATCAATTATGCAAGCAGTGTGAAATAGMACAAAAAAATATCACACCATATACCCCACATCAAAATGGAGTTTTTGATAGAATGAACAAAAYKTTAATGGAAAAGGCAAGGAGCATGCTCAATGGTGTTCGGCTTGCACAAAMATTATGGGYAGAGGCAGTAGACATTGAAAAATATATATTGAATATGACTCCTTCATCGGTTCTAATCGATACAACTCCACATGAGGTATGATTGGGTAAGAAGCCTTCCATTTCACATCTAAAAGTATTTGGCTATGATGAATTTGTGCATGTTCCCAAGGAGGAGAAATTTGGACAAGAAGGAAGTCAAGTGTATTTTCATCAGATACAAAGAAGGAATTAAATGGTACAAGCTCTGAGATCCTGCATCAAGGAAAGCAATGTACAATCAAGATTTGGTATTCAGAAAAGTTGAAAGTAAATCTGAGCCTGAAGAAATTGTTCACACTGAGAATAATCCATAGAAGGTGTGGTTTGAACTGAGGAACAAAGAATATGATTCATACGATTCGACTAAATCAGAAGGAGAGGTGGAACAACCGACCATGTTTGTAAGGAGGTCTGAATGAATATGAAAATCAATTGAAAGGTATAGTCCATCCGACTTCCATTCTACATTTTTGTTAACTGCCACCGACAATGAACCCAAGTTGGTCAGGGAGGCAGTTAACTCAATAGAGGGAAAACTATGGAAGGACACCATGTTCGAAGAGATGGAATATTTTCACAAGAATGAGACATGGGACTTAGTTGAATTACCTAGTGGAATAAATCATGTCAGTAGCAAATGGGTATTCAATAAGATGATGAATGCAACATGTCAAATCGATAAATTCAAATATTGATTGGTAGAGAAAGGATATTCCCAAGTCGAAGGAGTCGACTTCGGTGATATTTTTTCCCCTGTTGCAAAATTAACTTCCATTAGAGTACTAATGACTCTGGCTGCAACATTTGATATAGAAATAGAAAAAATTGATGTGAAGATAATGTTTCTACATGGGTACCTAGAAGAGGAAATCTACATGAAATAACCCAAAGGATTTGTAGTAAATGAAAAGAAATATTTGGTGTGAAAACTAAAAAGATCCCTTTATGGTCTAAAGCAATCACCAAGGATGTGGTACCAAACGTTCAACACATACATCCTTAGTTTGGGGTTTGTGAGAAGAAAAGATGATCACTGCATATATTCCAAAGAACAAGGTGGGTGTTTCATATACGTAGCATTGTATGCCGACGACATGTCGTTGATTAGAAACAAAATGAACACAATTAAGGAGGTGAATAAGTATCTACCATCCAAGTTTGACATGAAGGATCTTGGTGCAGCGAAATTCATTATGGGAATGGAGATTAAGAGAGATCAAGCATCTAGAAATCTATGGTTAATCCAGATGAGGAGGAAATAGAGAACATGGCACATGTTCCCTATGCAAGTGGTGTTGGTAGTCTAATGTATGTGATGGTATACACTTGAACAAGACATTTCCCATGAATTAGGAGTGTTAAGTAGATCCATGTCGACACCTGGGAAGGATCATTGAACAACTATCAAGAGAGTATTCAGGTATTTGTGTGGAACAAAATATTATGTTATTTTCTATCGAGAAAAACCTGGAGGTGAAAGTGAATTAAATCTACATGGATTTGTCAACATTGACTGGGCTGGAGATCTATATCAATGGAGGTTGACCAATGGATATGTGTACAAAATGTTCAGTGGAGCAATCAGTTGGATGATTAAGTGGCAGGTGATCGTAGCCCTATCAACAACAGAAGTTAAATACATGGCAGCCACTCATGGAAGCAAAGAAGCAGTATGGCTATAAAGGCTGTGCTCATGAATCAGTTTTGAGTAGAGAGCTATGAAGATAAGTTGTGATAGTCAAAGCACAATATTTGTAGAAAAGAACCCAACTTATCATTCTAAGACTAAGCACATTGATGTATAATAACATTTTGTGATAGACATGGTGGAAAGCAACAAGTTGCTACTGGAGAAAGTAGACACGTTGGAAAACATAGTAGACTCTTTGACCAAGTTTGTGAGTGTTGTGAAGTTCTCTTAGTGCAGAGAGACAATGGGAATTTATTTCGTGGGTATATGAATGAGATTCCATAGGTCTCCCAGTTTCATAAAATAAAACAACAAGTGGGACAATGTTGAGTTGTTATATGCTTTGTAGTGAAAGTCTAGTCGAGGTGGATTGAATGACATTCAAAGTTGAAGGAATCGACAAAAAGTGAAAGGTCGAGGTGGTTCGAGGTGGTAAAGACATCAAAATAAATTTTAAGGGATCAACAAACAAGAGGTCGACAAGCGAGCATGTGGAAATCAATTGAATATCGAATGAAGGAAAACTGGTAATACGACTTGGTAGTCGACTCTAATAGAATCTTGAGATTTGTATCCAATGATCTACGTGGATATGTAACCATTTTTGGGTACCTTTTATTTAGGGTTTTTCCTACTGTAAATCCTATAAATAATGTTTTGGAAGATTGGTTGTTGTCATTGATGTCAACCCTAGTCATTCATTGTAGTCATTGATGTCAACCCTAGCCATTGGCTTTTGGACCCCACAGTTGATCGAAGTAGATAGACATGAAGGAAATTACACATGTAGATAAAACACCCATGGATGGATAGTATAATTCATGCCTCTTTAGGTGGTATGTGGCACATCACATGGATCCTCATGATTGAGGAGAAATGAATTTTTGAAGATGAAAATGTGAATTGAAACAAAAACTACATGTCGGCCCTAATGTTAAAAGGAAGTGACATAAAGGGTATAAATACATATCATTATAAATTAATTTTAAACACACACAAGCTTGTTAATGAACAAGGTGATATAAGTCTAATTTCAGAGGAAATATGAAGTAAAGAAGGATGAATTTCAAGGGAGGATGAAGTCTTTTGGTGACGTGTTCTAATGATAAAAATCTGGACCAGGGGTCAAAATTTAGCTCAAAAATCAAAGTTCTCGGAATTGCCTCAAAATGAATAGGTGTGTAGCCCTCATCGTTATGAACCCAAAACAACTCATTTGGGTTCAAACAGACATCATATGAGTGAGATATCACGATCTGTTCGAATCGTCAAACAGGCAAAAAAAGGGAAGCTGACTGTACAGTCCGTACGGATGCTAACGTGGCATGTCCGTACGATTACGTGGAAGAGATGAATAGCCAGGGCTGTATGACACGTGGCATGTGTTGAGTTGGCAGTTTGGATGAATCAATTTGTGACACGTGGCATCTTATGATCAAGTGGTTTGGTGCCACGTGGCCCATTCGTTTGTGGGGATCGAATCTAGGACCTCCCCTCGTGCATGGAAATCTTTTGCAAAGTCTACCCTGCCAACACACCACGCATTGTTACTTGTTATATATGTGGTTTGAAATGTATTTAAATTTACATTATTTAATAGTTGGTGTGGGGGTCCGGGCTGGGGCTTAGCCCTAGCCCTTGGTTGCATAACATTACCATATGACCTTGTTATGTGTGCCCATGTTTCAAGTTTTTCAAAGGTCCACGTGCCTGGTCCCATGGTGTCTACCCATATGACTTGTGACCACGTATTTGGCGGTTAGGGGCTAGGCGTGCCCTAACTGTTCTACAGTTTGACCATTTTTGCGGTTACGCACGTGTTCTAGGTTTTATCACAAATTTGAGCATGTGTGCTAGGTTGGCCACACCGAGGTGTGTTTTGGCGAACCAGAGACAACAAGCTTGAAGGAAGAAAATGGCAGGAGGCCTATCTTCTTCATTTTTTGGCCAAATGAGGTGCCGAAAAAGCCCATCTAGGGGTTTTGGGATGTTCTAAATCCATTGGCACTATTTTCAAAGCCATTTGAAGACTTTGTTTGTTGGTTTTTCACCATTGAAGTTTCAGGAAGCTCTAGGGAGCTTGAAGCCCTCATTGATTGAGGTCATGCTCAGATGAGCCCATGTTTGTTTTCTGTGATTGAATAATCATTTTTGGCTAATTATTATGCTATAAACACTTTGGGATAGGTTTTATATCCATTTGAGGACTTTTACGGGTGTTTTTTGCACAAAGAATCTCAGGGAAACTTAAGGCCACATGTAGAAGAGGTCATGCCCGGATTAGCCATGATCCGTTTTCAGAGTTCTATTAGTCATTTTTGGGGTTTTTATGTATTCTGAACCCAATGGTACAGTCTATATTTCCATTAGAGTTGAGCAGTAGCTTGTAAAAGAATATTTGACAAATTAATCCTAGAGAGCCAAGTCCATTGATGGAGGCTCAAGGAGATGTAGCCCGGAGATGGGTGAACTCCTTTATCATCTTGTTATTGTTGTGAGTTTGATGGTTTATTTGTTGCAAGTTATGTTGCTGTGTATTTATTTAAAGTACATATTTTTCCATTTAAAAGAACATTTCCTCACACATGAACATTTAAAAGAAGAAGCATAAACTTGGCACATAATCTATCTTGCATAT
>JASDQU011175565.1:0-10408 GCA_032191745.1 Picea mariana
CCATCATTTTCATGGGAAAGGTACTCGGGTTCCTTAACACAAACCCTTCAGGATTTAATCATCCCTGATGCAAAGGTCGAAGTTTTTCCTCGGTCTATAATTGTATTGTACCCAGTTTGAAGTTTGTTTCTTGTTTGGCAAGGAAATGATCATTATAATAATCTACCATATAACCTATTTATAATTTCATAGGCTGCATAGTTTCATACCTACCCTAAATCTGGGCTCAAACTTTTTTCCTTTGTTTAATTAACACAAGATTCAAGACTCTTCTTCTTTGCATGTCACATAAATAAAGTAGAATAATACAGAATGATTAAATTCTGACTGTCAACGATATTCCAATAACAATATAACTTCTTGAAGAAAACCATTTCATTGTACTTTCTAGTGTCAGATATAATATATAAAAAGGGGTTCCATATTTTTTTTTTAACTTTCAATTTCATCAATCTTTATGTATCTAGCATTTCATTTACCTGTTGTTGATACATACTATTCATCAACATATGGTTCATATCATACATGAATAAACATATATAATATTAACTATTTATGTTGTAGACAGTCCACTTTCGGTTTGTTGTGATGCCTATATAGTTTCCAAAATAGTATATATGTATAATATATAAACATATATATGATCCATAGGATTCGTGTTGTCTTGTATTTCTCTTCAATTCCAGGTTATACTAGAAAGGAAGTCTCTGCTAAGTGATAAGATTTTCTGAAAATTTAATTAGAGAGATACACCTAAACGTTTATATATGTACAAACTTACTCAACTCTGATTATTCATAGATAGATCTGCTTAATATTTTAGTCACAGAAATGAACATATGCCTATAAATAGATTTGTTCCTTTCAAGCACATTTATACATAGATAATCCTAACTAGAATTTTGATTATAGAGTTAAATATATCCTGTAGATGGATATGTTCTTTCAAATTCATTTGTATATAGAAAATTTTGCCTAGCATTTTAGTTTTAGGAGGAACCATTCCCATAATTTAGTCTTTGATTATAAACTTCATACTACGAACAGATATCATCCATGGAAGTTATTTCAACTTAGCACAAGTAGATGCAAAATTTCATATATACAAAACATCCAAACAAAGCAGGAGAAGATTTACATATCTGAACCAGTGCACTGGAAGACAAAGGGAACAACCACGTTCCTCCCAACCATAGAATAGGGTAGCCAAAATCACTTGCCTGATTCACCCCCTAGCCTGACCATAAATCCATGAGGGCGAATTTGGAAAACTTCTCCTTAGAAATTTCCTTTGATTCCAACAGGTTCCTCTTGCCTCACACTCACTCAGCAGTGTTCATAACAGCAAGGAAAAATCAATAGTCTCCTTTCCCCACATACTTGGCAACGTTTTGCCTCCTCACATATGCTATTTATCAATTTCCCTAGGTCTTTTCCCTCCCTTGGGAATTTTCACAGCTTTCTAAATCCCTGATTTTTAAGGGCTTCCAATGGCCAAATCATTGATCTGCCACTTGTAATAATCAGCCTAGAGGTAGTTCCAACATGTTCCCCACTCATGGAGTTATGGTCAACTAATTTTAACATGGCTGCTCAATTTGTCCTCCTGAAATCAATATAAATATTCTGTTTTTATACAAATATCATAGTCAAATAGTTAATTGAGTCTAATCATATCTCTGCCCAACAATCATAATAATTAATTACAAATATCAAATTCGAAATTAGGAATTGCCATAAATGGCAAAAATTTTCCAAATTCGAATTTACTAAAAACGGAACAAATTTCCACCAAATTTAAATTTCAAAAAATATTTTATTTTGGGGAATGTCACATCCTTTCCCCCTTCAGTAAAACACTGTCCTCAGTGTTCGTTCCTTTCTTGGAACAGGATTGGATGAGATTTCCGTAAATCTCCCTCCAACTCCCAAGTGGCCTTCTCAGGACTAAAGTGCTTCCATTGCACCTTTACCTAAGCAACGAATTTGTTCTGAAGTGTTATTTCTCTCCATTCCAGAATGTGCAGGGGTTCCACTTGGAACTCTCCTTCGGGTTCCACCTACACCAAGTTCCAATCAATCTTATGAGTAGGGTCATGAATATACTTTTTCAGGAACGAAACATGAAATACATTATGAATTGTTAGATTAGTTGGAAGTGCAAGTTGATATGCTATGGGTCCAATTCGAGCTAGTATATCGAAGGGCCCACAAAACCTGGGTGCCAACTTGGCACAGTTCCCTAACTTCAACACGATTTTTTGGGCTTTGACCTTCAAATAAACATGGTCTCCCACTTGAAATTCCAAGTGTCTTCTTTTTTGATCTGCATAGCTCTTTTGTCTATCCTGTGCTTCTTTCAAGTTCTGTTGTACCTTCCTTACCATGTTCTCCATTTCTTGGAGCATCTCTAGTCCAACCATGAGTCTGTCGGCCAGGTTATCCCAGTTGATTAGAGTCTTACACTTTCTACGATACAATATTTTGAAAGGGATTAACTTAGCGGAAGATTGGTATCCATTGTTATATGCAAATTCTACCAAGTGTAGGTAGTCTTCCCACTTGTTCGGTTTTGTTCTTACATACATGCGGAGCATATCCTCTATGATTTGGTTTGTCCTTTCGGTCTCTCCATCCATTTGTGGATGATAGCTCATACTAAAATTCAAGTTAGTGTTTATCCCTGCAAACAATTCCTTCCAAAAAGTGGATGTAAATTTTACGTCTTTATCTGAAACCACCATTTTAGGAATACCATGCAGTCTAAAAATTTGTTTCATGAATATTTCAGCAATGTTTATAGCTTTAAAAGTAGACTTTACAGGAATAAAGTGTGCAAACTTACTGAGTTTATCGATTACAACCATAGTAGAATCATTATGTTTCTGAGTTTTAGGCAAACCTGTTATAGAGTCCAGTGATATATTCTCCCATTTCCATTTTGGTACTGGTAATGGCTGTAATAGGCCATCTAGGTGCTAGTGCTCGGCCTTAACCTGTTGACAATCTTGGCACCTAGCCAAGTACTATATTGTTTCTCCCTTCATATTAGGCTAGTAAAATAGTTTTCTGAGTGTTGTTATTATTTTCTGGTAACATGGATGGCCAGAATACAGTTTCTTATGCACTTCATCTAAAACGGTTAATTTTAGCTCTACTAAATCTGGTATGTAAAGTTTGTTTTTAAATTGTAATAGTCCCTTCTTGTTGATACTTAGATTTGGTTTATATGAGTTTGTTGTACTGTTTTGTAATTCTTCTATCATCTTCTTGTAATTTCCATCATTAATACTTGTCATCCTTATTCTTTTTTCTAGATCACTTTCTTCCCTGCTGATGTACATCTCAAATAACCCATGGACTCTTCTACTTAAAGTGTCTACTACTTTATTTTACTTACCCTTGATATGTCTGACCTCGAATTCGAATTATCTCAAGAAGGCTAGCCATCTATCTTGTCTTGCATTAAGATCTGGTTGGTTAAACATATATTTCACCCTGCTATTATCCATTAATAGTAGAAATTTTCTTTCCATTATGTAGTGTCGCCACATTTTTAATGCGTGTATTACCGTTTCTAATTCTAAGTCACGAGTGACATAATTTCCCTTGTGTTCCTTTAATTTCCGGGAGTCATAAAAAATAATGTGTCCTTCTTGAGTTAGGACACAACCTAGTCCTTATTTGCTTGCATCAACACATATGGTGAAGTCTTTATCTGGGTATACTACCTTCAGAATGGGTGCAGTTGTCAATAATTCCTTCATCTTGTTAAAATTGTCTTGACACTTCTCTGACCAGTTAAACTTGGTTCCTTTTTTTTGTAATGATGTGATAGGGTAGGCTATTTTGGAAAATCCTTCCATAAACCTACGGTAATATCCGGTGATTCCCATGAATGACCAGATATCTACTACATCCTTAGGCACTGGCCATTCCATAATGGCTCTTGTCTTCTCGAGGTCTACGACAATGCCTTCTGCAGAAATTACATGTCCTAGATATTGTATTTCTTTTTGATAAAAGTCACACTTGTCAAATTTGGTGTACAGTTTGTGTTTTCTCAACGTTTGCAGCACTATCCTTAAGTGTTCATCATGTTCTTCCTCCATTTTTGAATAGACCATAATATCGTTGATAAATACTACCGCGAACTTGTCTAAGTATTGACTGAAAATACTGTTCATCAGGCACATAAATGTGGTTGGTGCATTAGTGAGTCCGAAAGGTATGACTACGAATTCATAGTATCCATATCTTTTTCAAAAAGATGTTTTGTTTATGTCCTCATCTTTTATCCTAACTTGATGATAATCGGATCGTAAATCCAACTTTGAAAAGATCTTGGCCCCACCCACTTGTTCAAATAGATCATTTATCCTTGGTAAGGGGTATTTGTTCTTAATAGTCATTTTGTTCAGTTGTCTATAATCGATACATAGTCTTAGAGTATCGTCTTTCTTTTTCACAAAGAGAACTGGTGCTCCCCATGGAAAAACACTCGGTCTAATATACTCTTTTTCCAACAATTCCTGTAATTGTATTTTTTATTATGTCAGTTCTGGTAGACTCATTCGGTAGGGTGCTTTTAAGATAGGGGTTGAACCAGGTATTAGGTATATGGAGAAGTCTATTTCTATTTTAGGATGTAATTATGGTATCTCATCCACAAACATGTCTCTGAATTCATGTAGGACGAAAAAGTCTTCTAACTTTGGTTTATTATCTTTTTCTAATAGATTCGTCACTCGGATGGGATAAACTTGACATCCCTTTCTAATACATCTCTTGAGTTGTATCGTTGAAACTTGTCTAACTGATACAGGTTTTTGTATGCCTTGGCTTGTTTCAACAGTGCCAAAGTCATCTTTATAACTAAGTATCTTTGTATAACAGTCTAGTACTGCTTTGTGTTGTTCCAACCAATCCATCCCAATAATCATATCATAAGATCCTAGTGGTAGGATGTTCAGATTGGTCCTTATCTTTTGACCATCTAAGTTGAACTCAAAATCAAAGATAAAGTCAACTACTTTCCTTTTAGTACCTGTTGCTAGTTGTACAAGCCATGATTTTTCGTGTTTCAGTACCTTAAGTTTATTTGACTCTACTACATCAGGAGTAATATAACTTAACGTAGCTCCAGGGTCAATTAAAATAGAAATTTGAGTGTCATTGATTTTACCTTCGATCTCTACCACCAAGGACTAGTGGTTATCTTGTCGACCATCTATGGCTGTATTTATCCGTTGCGGGCTTCTACCCACGTCTCCCACTGTCGAGGATTCCTGCAAATTGTGAACAACAGTTCTGTTTGCTAAAATTAAGCATGGAAAATTCCTCCTTAGATGAGGCTCTCCACATTCCCAACACTTTAATGGCTCGCAGAATTTGTCCCCAAACTTCTTCGTTCCTAGGTTTACCTGTCTACTGCTACCTTGTGCATTCAGATGATTGGTGTGAAAATCCTTCCTCAGGAAACTTTTTGCTGCATGATGATAAGGAGATGGCTGGTATCCCTTCTTCTGTTGGTTCATTTGATCTTGGTTTTTATCCTTCCAGGCCTTGGGAAATTCTACCCATTGTTTATACTGGTCGTAGCACATTCTCTCTTTCCTGAATACCTCACTTAAGAATTTGGGGTTGTCAAACTCAATTCTGTCCCTATAGGACTGTGGTAAACAACATAAGAATTATTGGATTTTTACTTTATCCTCACGGATGTACGGTAAGAACCTTAGTAATTCCAGAAATTTATTTATAAGGTTTTCCATCATCATCAGCCCGAGTCGTAACTCATAAAATTTTTTAGTCTTCCTTTCATAATAGCTTTTAGAAAGGTATTGTTTCTTAAAATACTTCTTAAATTCGGAACATTCCAACTATTTTTCCTTTAGGCCCTTGGCTAATTTCAGGTCCTACCACCAAATGTTGGATTTCCCCTTCAGATTGTAGATGGCCATTCTAACCTTCATGTTGCTGGAATAGTTATAGATATGAAAGTATTTTTTGATGTCCAACAACCATGCCTCAGCTTCTTCTCCTATCGTGGATTCTCCATCAAAGGTAGCTAGTTTAATCTTTTTAAATTCTCCTTCAAGGTGGTCCATTTGTTTCCTTTTTCTATTTGGTATAATTTTCTCTTCAGCTGAAGGTGTCCCTTTAGATGAACTGTCTCCTTTTTCTGTTTCTAAACCATAATTCTTGGAGGCCCTTTTGTTGAACTCTTCATCATGGTTATCGTCTTTCTGTCTTTTCTTGGTTACTATACTACGCAGCGGAACTTCATTAATCTCTTGCTGTTCCTGCTGTGCTTTCTTCAATTTTTCATTGTCGACCTTGAAAACCTGCAGTTCAATAATAAGATTCCTCATTATTTCCAACACCTCTATGGGTGAGCTTCCATCATTGTTCTGTATTGGATCTCCAGAAGGTCTTTGCTGCGGATTTCCTTCCATCCTGATTTCTGTACCTTCCTAAGCTACCATAATCAACACGAAACAGAAAGGGCTTTCTATTTGTAACCACAAGATTTATTAGTTTTACATAAATTAGAGTATATACTAAGTAATTAATGTGGCCCTGTTCAGACCCAGTGTTGTAACTTTTTCTCTGATACCATATGTAATATACCTTAATTTTGACCAAAAAAAATAAAAAATATTCTCCAGAACATTAATCCTAATTAACTCAATAGATTTGTTCTTAGGATAAAATGATCGTTTTCTCTAGTATTAAACTATGATAAGTTTCTTATACTATGCTTATCCATTTTAATCAACCAATATATTGGTGTCCAAATCATGCTAAGATAACCATCCACTACTCTAACATTTCTATAAGTCCTAATCTTCCAAACATTTATACGTGTCATACTATACAAAACTTGGACTATGGAGGACTTAGGATTCATGATCCCAAAATTCTTTCTTATGCAAAATAATTCTATGTGTGGAGATGAGAAAGGATTCACAATTGACGATATTGAGAAATTATTCCAACTGTTGGATCTTGGAGCAGGAGATCCATTGGATTAGAACCTCCACGTGGTATCACATATCAGGGGTTCAAAGGTTGGAAGCATTTCTTTTTGACTGTAGAAGTCGGAAAGTGCTGAGAGGTGAGGGCTCGTTCGACATGTGGCACATCTGTTAGGTTGGGACCGCATGGTTTATAGGTGGCACAAGAGTGGTGAAGTGTCGAGCGCCAAGGAATCGTGCGACACGTGGCACATACATTAGGTGGGGACCGCATGGTTGATAGGTGGCACAAACATACAGCGCACAGAAAGGTGGAAGTAGGTGACAGGTGGCATACATGCATCACCCTAGAAGGAGTCAACCCATCACTCACTTATCGTGCTTCAAGGTTTCACAAAGGAGGAGCACGGGGGTTCAACACTCCAACTCATGAAGTCTCAAGTTGCAAGTAGTTCTAGTGTTTAGCCTAGCCCATAGTTTTATGTAGCAAGCACTAGCGAGGAGGAAGCCATACCCATATCGCATCTCAGGTATTGGAGGTTTGGAGTCGAGTGTTTTCGACTCACGAACTCACGAGATCGTAAGTCATGAAAGGTGCTTGGGTTAAGGCGTTGTTTATGGTGGATCTCAACCATCCTTTTCATGGGAAAGGTACTCGGGTTCCTTAACAAAAACCCTTCGGGATTTAATCATCCTTGATGCAAAGGTCAAAGTTTTTCCTTGGTCTGTAATTGTATTGTACCCAGTTTGAAGTTCAATTCTTGTTTGGCAAGGAAACGATCATTATAATAATATACCATATAAACTATTTATAATTTCATCGACTGCATAGTTTCATACATACCCTAAATCTATGCTCGAACTTTTTGTCTGTGTTTAATTAATGCAAGATTCATGACTCTTCTTCTTTGAATGTCGCATAAAGAAAGAAGAGTAATATAGAATGATTAAATTCTGATTGTCAACAGTATTTTGATATCAATATAACTTCTTGAAGCAGACCATTTCATTGTACTTTCTAGCGTCAGATATAATATATTAAAAGGGGTTCTAGAATTTTTTTTTTTAACTTTCAATTTCATCGGTCTTTGCGCATCTAGCATTTCATTTACCTATTGTTGATACATACTATTGATCAGTATATGGTTCATATAATACATGAACAAACATATATAATATTAACTATTTATGTTGTAGATAGTCCACTTCCGGTTTGTGACTCCTCTACAGTTTCCAAAATAGTATATATGTATAATATATAAACATATACACGATCCATAGGATTCGTCTTGTCTTGTATTTCTCTTCAATTCCAAGTTATACTAGAAAGGAAGTCTCCGCTAAGTGATACAATTTTCTGAAAATTTAATTACAAAGATACACCTAAACGTTTATATATATACAAACTTACTCAACTTCGATTATTCATAGATAGATCTACTTAATAATTCAGTCAAAGAAATGAACATATGCCTATAAATAGATATGTTCCTTTCAAGCACATTTATACACAGATAATCCTAACTAAAATTTTGATTACAGAGTCAAACATATCTTGTAGATGGATCTGTTCTTTCAAGTTCATTTGTATATAGAAAGTTTTGCCTAGCATTTTAGTTTCAGGAGGAACCATTCCTAGAATTTAGTCTTTGATTATAAACTTCATACTACGAACATATATCATCCCTACAAATTATTTCAACTTAGCACAATTAGATGAAAAATTTCAGATACACAAAACATTTAAACAAAGTAGGAGAATATTTACATATCTGAACCAATGTGCAGGAAGACAAAGGGAACAACCACGTTCCTCCCAATTGTAGAATAGGGGAGCCAAAATCACTTGCCGGATTCACCCCCTAGCCTGACCATAAATCCATGAGGGTGAATTTGGAAAACATCTCCTCAGAAATGTCCTTTGATTCCAATAGATTCCTCTTGCCTCACACTCACTCAGTAGTGTTCATAACAGCAACGAAAAATCAATAGTCTCCTTCTCCCCCATACGTAGGAGCATCCTGCCTCCTCACATATGCTATTTATCAATTTGCCTGGGTCTTTTCCCTACCTTGGGAATTTTCATAGTTTTCTAAATCCCTGATTTTCAGGGGTTTCCAATGGCCAAATCATTGATTTTCCACTTGTAATAATCATCCTAGAGGTAGTTCCAACATGCTCCCCACTCATGGAGTTATGGTCAATTGATTTTAACATGCTTGTTCCATTTGTCCTCCTGAAATCAATATAAATATTCTTTTTTTATACAAGTGTCATATTCAAATAGTTAGTTGAGTCTAATTAGATCTCTTCCCAACAGTCATAATAATTAATTACAAATATCAAATTCAAAATTTGGAATTGCCATAAATGGCAAAAAAATTCCAAATTTGAATTTACTAAAAACGGAATAAATTTCCAGGAAATTTAAATATATAATTTTATTTTCTATTTTTTGTGATGTCACAATTTGGATTCTCGATGAAGAAGTTATGACTGTTTTACTCGAAACACCTGTTTATTGACTAGCTTCAGGAATGGTCACAAACCCTATCTTCCACAGAGTGTATCTCCATAATTATAGTGAATCAAGAGCTGAACCTTTTACCATAGGTACCTTGATATGTCTTCTCAATACCATAGCGATTTCACCATCTGACTCATTCTAGAAAAAAATTTATAGCAAAAATGATAATATGACCTGAAAATAACATACCTTAGAACGCATCACCAAAAGACTTCATCCTCCCTTGAAATCCGGCCTTCTTTTCTTCTTATTTCCTCTAAAATTTGAATTGTATCAAATGAATGTATAATGATATTTATTTATACCATTTATGTCACTTTCTTTTAACATTAGGGACAACCTGACACTTTCTTATTTGTAATTCTTTTCTTTAATTATCTTCAGGGCCTACATGTACTTCCTTCTTCAATTCACTTTGTCATCTTAAAAAATTCATTTATCCTCAACCATGAGGATCCACGTGACGTGGCACATAACACTGGAAACAATATGATGTATACTATCCATCCATGGGTGTTGTATCTGCATGTGCATTTTCCTTCATGTCCAAATACCTTCATCAATCTTGCGGTCCAAAACCCATGACTAGGGTTGACATCAATGACAACAACCAATCTTCCAACAATGAAGTCATTCCTCCAAACCACCCAAGCTACAATCACTGAACTTTTATACATCATATACTATTTAAATATAATATAAAATGTATTTTAGACTTTATTCTACATTACAATTTATTTTTTTATACAATATTCATTATATGATTTACTTTATTATATATTACTAGTATATATTACTATTATATATTTCTTTTAGAGTTTCGTTTTAGTCGACAAGTTTTGTTTCGATATGTCTTGGATTATGTGTATTTATTGTGAATCTTGTGTACTTATTGTGAATG
>JASDQU011175565.1:27073-38285 GCA_032191745.1 Picea mariana
TATGGTGTTTCATATTATTAAGTACTTAAATGTTGTCTATAATTTGTCATTCCATTTTACATCTGTGATCAATCTTCCATTTGATTATTATCGATTTATTATAGATATTAAATGATGGATTATATTAATTCTTTGAATTGAGTTTCTCTTCATTCTAAGTTATTGATTATCATGAGATTATATTATTTTTACAATTATCATTATACTATCATATTCTCACTCCGATACATCAAACATTTTCTTTGAATTTATTCTAGAAATAATAGTATTGTTCTGTTACATGTTTCCCTCACATGAAGGACAATAAGGAGGTTGAATCACACAGGAAGATAAACTGAGTTTAACCGATTAGTTATATTTTAGTTTGTTGATTATTTAGTTAAATTATTTATTAATGAAATAAGGATATCATGAATTAGCTTTTGACTTTTTCTGTATTCTTATTTCAATTATATTCTCTTAGTATTCATTAGTTTTTGATCTTTAAATATTCAAAAGAAAACATAAAAATGTATGTTCTTTCATTATCTCTTTTATAAACACTTTTAAGAACATCTATATCGCAAGATATCAAGTAAATCTTCCAAGATGTACATAGATTGTTTATAATCATATTCACATATCCATGTTTCCATTTAAACACTTTTAATTATTAAATTTATATTCTTAGTATCATAGCTTTCTTAGATTAATTTCATTTCTTTAATTATTTTTAGGACTTTAGCTAACCAAAAGATCCATTAAACCCGTTTGGTCATTTGATTTGAAATGGCTTGGATTATTTAGAGAACCCTGGTTTTTATTTGACCTTCTAGTTGATGGTGTGTCACCTTTGCTCGTCAAAAAATGGTGCTAGAAGGAGGGCCTTAAATTAATTGATGGCACGTGGAGGTCATAAGACTCCTCCACACACTCGCACTCATGTCGTAACACATAGTCATTCTGACATAAATGTTACACTTGAAATAACAACTAGCTCAAATGATAACCCCGATATTCTTGTCGAACCAATGACACCACTCCCTGAAGGGATTTTCATCCAAGAAATTGTCTGCCAGTCACTCATAAGAACCCATAGTGCCTTATCCCATATTAGAAATGATGGTAGGAAACTCAATCAACCCCTTGAATTTACAAAACTTCAAGAACAACTTCAAGGAACTGGTCTTCCTGAAAACCCTTTAGGTGGTAATACTACCAATCCTATTGAATCACCTATCCTTGGTGTCGAAGGATCTGGTATTCCACTATCTCCACCTGGTTCTTCTCTGTCTTCTTTAGGAGGAGAGTCTTTAGACAAATCCAGTTCTTCATCAAAACCATCTCAATGTTTGACACCACCAACTCCCATCGAAAACCAAAATAATCCTTCCATACCTTGGATCGATCAAGATGTCATGGTTGTACTCGGACCCCAACACCCACTACCTAAACACCAGGAGAAATGGTTACCCAAATTTGATCCAGATTCAAAGCAATCCATTGAGGTTCATATCAAGAAATTTATGTTGTCCATTAGACTCCAGAGTGTTGAACATGAGGATGTAGTATGAAGATTATTTCTTTATACTTTTGAGGGAAATGCCTCCACATGGTATTTCTCTCAATAGCCCGAGACCATCTTCACTTGAGACAAGTTCAAAACTTGTTTTCTAGAAAATTTTGGAGATGATAAATCTCCAGAAGTCTTTGTTATGGAACTCTCTAGCTTAAAAATGAACCCTAAATAAAAAGTGAAGGACTTTAACCAAAGGTTTATGACGTTAAAGAACAAAATCCCTGCAGATTCGATGTTCGCATAAAGTTTAATTGTTGCATATTATTCTAAGGCCTTGCACAATAACATAGACATATTGGTTGAAAGGTCTAAGAAGAACATGTTAGAATCCTTTGAGGAGACAAGTCAAATCAAGAAAGATGTATTGATATTAAAAGATAATCTAAATAGTGAAGCTGAAACGACTTCGTCTTCTAAGAAGAAAATAGAAATTCTCACTAGGCCTCCTCAACCTAAAAATCAACAAGAAACATTAGATATGGAGAGCTTGCAGAAAGATTTCCAGAAATTGTCGAATCAGGTCATTGACCTGAAAATATCAGTCGAGGAGGAATCCACAAGAAAAAGAATTTTCAAACCTCCTTTTAGAAAGACTTTCCCTCCAAACTGGCCAAAGCTGACCATAGAAGGTCTAAATTTTGAAAATTTATATTATTGTTTGCAAACAATATTAGAAGCACATGACAATTATGTTTATGTTCCTCCTGAAAATTATAATGATACAGTTGAGGAAGAGGTACTAGAAGAGGAAGACTCACCACCTCCCCTTTTTGGGAACTTGTCGGACAATATTTTTCAAACAAATTTCAAAATTGTCCACCCCTACAACATTAGGAGTAAAACACAAAAAAGGCCCACAACAGAAGAAAGTAAAAATGTGTTTCCAAAACAAACAATGAAAACTAAAACTAGAAAAAAATTAGCTGCCCCAGTTTTAGAGTATGACTTAATCGAAGATCTGAAAAAAAACTAAGGGAAAATATTTATGTTTTTGAACTGTTGAAATTTCATCTTATTTTCATAAAATGCTTCAAAGCATCATTGAAAATAGTAAAAAGAATGATGTTAGCAGAAAAAAATCAGTAGAAATTGATTCAAACGTAGCTAAGAATGTCCCAACTAAAAATACATTTGAACATCAAGACAAAAGGGACTTAGCAAAAAAAACTATATCAAATGTAGATAAAATTGTTTCGGGGACAACAATAAAAACCAACAGAATTCTGTTGTTTCCACATGGAAAAATGTCCCACCTTTTTTATTAACCTTTGAAATTTTTAATAGGAATGTACATAATTGTATGGTTGACTCTGGTGCATCATCAAACGTGATGCCTCTATCTGTATGCCATAAAATTAATGCGAAAGTAAAACCTTCTGATCTTAAAATCATTCAACTAGATCGAACCAATGTTAAAGTAATCGGTGAGCTTAAGAATGTGTTGATTATATTATCATCCAATCCTAAAGTTCATCAGATAATTGATATTATCATTGTTGATATTCCCGAAGTTTATGGTCTTTTTTTGAGAAGAGATTGGTCAGAACAACTGCACAGTTATTTTTCTACAGACTAGTCTCACTTATGGCTGCCTGAAAATGGACAACCCAACAAAATCAGTATAAATATAGAACGATATCTTAAGCATACAGTGACAGATCTGAATGATCCAAATGAGCCTTTCGTCACATCCACAAATTCATTTGAAACAAACAAAATGAATACCTTTTTTGGTAACTTCATGACCAAAATTTCATCTATCCCTGATCTGGGACAACAATCTAAAGTTACAGCCTATACTCATACACCATCTTTTCTAAATTCGCTAAGTACTGCTAATGGCGCACAAATATGGTCCTTATATTTTGATGGATCGGAATCCCAAGAAGGAGCAAGTGCTAGCTGTGTGCTCATTGATCCTACAGGTAATAATTTTTTTTTTCCTTTCATATTAGAGTTTGAATGCACTAACAACACAATCAAGTACGAAGCACTTCTACATGGACATAAGAAAGCACTGAACATGGATGTGGAAAATTTGATAGTATTCGGTGATTCAGAAATTGTGGTCAAACAACTAAGAAACACAATACACGGTTTGTCACTGCATCTGAAGAGTTACCAAACTGATGTATGGAGTTTAATGCATAAATTTCTACCATTTAATATAAATTCCATTCCTAGGATGAGTAATTCAGATTCTGATTTACTAGCCAATGTTGCTTCCAAATTGTTATCCGTTGAAGGTCTTTCTCCTAATGTGTTTTCAATCAAATTGTTGTTCAGGTCATAGATTCTAGACAACATCACAAATTAGAGAGTATTCGATGATGACCAGAAGATCATAAACTTTCTGTATATGGAAGATACCTTTGAGGATGCAATCATTGATGAAGGCATTCATGACGAGAATCTCTGAAACTTCACGGTAATATTTGTTCCTCCATCTCCTTAATAAAAATCCGAGCTGGTAAACTCTATCCCTAGATCTATTATTATATTAGAGAAATTTAATGACTTGCATGATAAGTTTATAGGGGTATTCAATTGCAAAACTAACAGTTCCTCTTTGATCTATGAAACTGTTAATTTAGGAACAAGAAAAAATCCTCAAAATATTAATCTGGGAAATGGATGTTCCAAGAAAGAAAGATCCACTTTCATAAAATTATTTAATGAATTTAAATATGTATTTTATTGGACGTAGGATGACCTGAAAGGCTTTGATCCAAACATCATACAACATGTAATCCCTATGGAACCCCAGACTCAACCTTTTCAACAGAAATTGAGGAAGATGCATCCTAAATTAGAACCTATTGTTAAAAAGGAACTAAATAAATTACTAATGTCAAAGATGATTTTCCTGGTCAGGCACACTCAATGGTGTCTAAATTAGTCCCTGTAAGGAAGAAAAGTGGTGAAATTCGACTTTGTGTCGATTTTCGTAGCCTAAACTATGTGTCTGATAAAGAAAACTACCATGTTCCTCCAATGGAACAAATTCTACAACAGGTGTTCGGTTCCGAAATAATATCTTTGTTAGATGGTTTTTTGGGCTACAACCAGGTCCTTGTGTCTCCTTTAGTCCAGCTTAAAACCACATTTCATACCCCATGGGGCACTTACACCTACCGAAAAGTGCCTTTTGGACTGATAAATGCCGATGCCAACTTCCATAGAGCAATGGATATTGATTTCTTTGGCCTCATTAACTAGACAGTTGTTTTCTATCTTGATGACATCATTGTCTTTTCTAAAAACAAGAAGGATGACTTGTCTCATCTTACAGATGTCTTAGAACTATGCCACAAGTTTGGCATATCTCTCAACCCTAATAAATTGGTCTTTGCAGTAGAGCAAGGTAAAGTGCTTGGGTTTATAGTGTCTAAGGATGTAATGAATATTGATCCTGAGAGAAAAAAATCCATCACCAAACTTCCTTCTCCTTCTTCGAAAAAGGCCATGGAATACTTTTTGGGTAAGATTACTTTGTCAGAATATTTGTCCCAAGTTTCTCAGAAATGGTTCGACCTTTACAAAATTTAATTAAAAATAATGTTTTGTACCGATGGGGACCTTAAGAAAGCCAGGCCTTTGATTCAATTAGAAAAACAATAATAGAATCCCCTTCCGTGATGATTCCCAATTTTTCTTAGGATTTCACTCTTTACACTTTCACATCTGACATATCCTATGTTGTTGTGCTTGCATAGAAAAATGTTGAAAGAAATGAGATACCAATTGCCTTCATGAACTCTTCTTTTAAAGGAGCATAACTTGATTACCCAATAGTAGATCAATAGGAATATGTTTTTTTTAAAGCAATGAAACACTTATGATCTTACTTGTTGAAATCCAGAACCAAACTAATTGTTCCTTAGCCACTATAAGAAATTTGTTAGTACAAAAAGAGCTGGGTGAGAAAAGGGAAAATTGGATGAAATCACTATAGGAATATGACCTTGAAATAACTCATTCTCAAATCATTAGAGGTCAAGGCCTGTGTAAACTAGTGGTCGATTTACTTGAGGAACAAGAAAGTGAATGAAACACATCAATTGTGAATCAACATAACCAAAAACATATCAGTTGTGCACAAGCTACACCCAATTATTGGTATGAGAACATCATATTTTATTTAATGCATGGATCTTCTCCCCGCAATCTTGATCCTAAAAACATAAGAGTACTTTGGCTCAAATATGTATCTTTCCAGTTAATCAATGATATATTATTTCTAAATAACTTTGATGGTGTTTTTTTGCGTTGTTTAGGAAAGGTAGATTCTGAAAAAGTGTTTTCTGAACTTCATACCAATGATTTCAGTGGTGACTTTGGTGGAGATACCACTGCCCACAAAGTTCTAAGGGATGCATACCATTGGCCTACCTTGTTTAAATATGCCCTTACACTATCCCACAAAGGTGTAATCTGCCAGAAGGCTTCAGGAAGGGTGAAAAAGGAAACTTTTTCTTTGCAACCTGTTACTATAGATGCACCTTTACAGCAATCGGGTCTAGACATTATAGGACCAATCAATCTCCCTTATTCACAGCAACACAAATACATCCTCACAATAACAAACTATTTTACTAGATTGTCTGAAGCTTTACCTCTAAAAGTGGTCAACACCAATCAGGTAGTGTCTTTTCTGAAATCCCACATCATCACTCAAATTAGAATTCATGAATGTTTGGTTTTTTATAACGTCTCTTATTTTTTCTCCCTTGATATGAAGGTTTTCGATATGAAAAAAGGGATTAAACTAAATTATTTTTCCAACTACTACCCTCGAGTGAATGGTCTAGCAAAATCAACAAATAAGAATTTAATCAAGATTATTAAAAGGATAGTTTCAGAAAACCACCAGAACTGGCACAATGCATTGTATAATGCACTTTGGGCTGATAGGGTAACTCCAAAACCTTTTGTTGGTAATTCCTCTTTCTTCCTCATCTACGGGAGAAAAGACATCCTTCCCCCACATGTCTTACTTCCTTCTTTGCAATTATCACAAAAAATTCAAGAAGAAGAGTGTCCTCGTCTAGAAAATCAGATAAATGGTTTGTTAAAACTAGAAGAGGTAAGAACACAAGCCAAGCAGAAACTTGATCAACATCAAAAAATTGTGAAGAGTTGGTTTGATGTAAATTCCTCTTCTGATATGAATTATGATGTTGGAGATTTGGTTCTCAAGTGGAACAAATCCCATGAGGGTAAGGGGGAACATACCAAGTTCCAAAACCTATGGCTGGGACCATTTGTAATTTCTGAAAAATTGGGTCCTAGCTCTTTCCGTCTCCATAATTTGGAGGGGCAACTAGACACTTTCCCAATGAATGGCCAAGCTCTCAAGAGATATTTCACTTGATGATTTCTGATACACCCTCTTGTAAATATTTTTAATTTTCTTTCTGTTTTTAATTTTAGTTCTTTTCATTTTTATTGATTTTGACTTATTTTCTAAAAATGATTATGTTTGAAGCACCATTATTTTTTGAAGGGAATCATAATTTTTTCATTAGTATTAGTTGATAAATTTTCAAGCGCCTGAGCAGTAAATGCTAAACTCAGATCAACAGGAAGTAACCTTTTGTTCAAACAGTCTTCCTGGATTCTCTTTAAGATCATCAACATATGTAATTATCCTTAATAAACTTCTAACACCGCCCTTGTTTTAATGAGAACAACTTAGTGTGATTCCCCATCCTAGAGAGGATTTCTTAACAAAAATCTAACAGTCCAAATCATGATGAAAGTCATCAAAACAAAAAAATAAATTGTAAATAATCAAACTTTTCATTACCAAACTGTGAGATTTTTAGTATCACCTCGCTCTCTTGAATATCATGAAGTTCTATAAATTATAAACAAATTCTAGAGAGTTGGAAGCATTGTAATGTGCGGGAAGTGTTTGCAAACCCATTGGGACACTGAACAGGTCTGCTAGAAGCGGGTAAATGCACACATGATACCAAGGTAACTTCATCAGGGTACTGAACAGGCCCACTAGCGGTGAAACAATGCCAGGTTTAAAAAATATCCTCAGCTGTGTCTTTTGATTTGATCAAGTATGAAGATATTTTTATCATGAATGGATGACTCTTGGACATGATAGAGGTACTATAGTGGGTTAAATGACATCCCTGGCGAGGCTATGGACACTTGCTAGAAACAGTGGCCCTGTCAACAGTATCGAGGTCATCTGTATAAACATCACTACACCGGTAATCTAAATAAGATACCAGATCACATCTTCCGACAAAAATACATCCAATGATAAACTACGTTATTTTATGAATTATGATTGGAATGCTTGATCTATCGTTAAATGTTTATAAAAATTTATTTCCCCTATGCCCCTGACATAAATTTTCTGTTAATGCAAAGATAATTGCTTCACCCAGCATGTCACCATTGTTGGCAACCACCAATTTTGTTGAATCTTTATCACGATTAAAAGTCATCACAAAGAGATAAAATCCTTTATGTAGCTTCCTCCTGCTTACTTTTTTTTAAAAAAAGTTTATGTCTCTTGGCTTCAATGCGATATATTGGGCTAACTTATTTGATGAGTTTTTCACTTTAGATTTCGTTTTTTTTCGTCTAAATTTCAGGACTGCAAGCATGAAATTTAAAAAAAAAAAAATCTTGGGTAATTATTCTGTAGTTTTTGTTTTTCTTATTTTCTTTTACAAAAGAAACTACACCTTGAAAAAACCCATATGTTTCTAAGTTTTAAGTTCCATAAACTCATTGATTAATTCATTTCCACATTTTCATGTATTACGGGGATTATGACTTAATCGGTTCTATGGTTGATTGTTTGGTTTTAACTTCTGAAATGTATGAATGTGCAAAGACTTGGATTAATGTTTGATATGTGCTTCATGCTCTCAACAATCATGTCATTGTCATGTCACTTGGTATAGGTATGATCAACCCACAAATACACCTCAATCTGTTGTCCTGTACATTTAATGATCCTCACTCATTGTTTGAATTGGCATTTGAGAGTGGTGGAGGGTTTGATATTCATTATGTGTAATGGCTCATAGGTCTACGTGCCCTGTGGTTTTCTGTCTCTGCAGACCTAAGCTATCAACCATGACAATCCCCAAACTTCATAGGTATCAGGTATTTGTGCCTTTCACAGACCTCACCTTGCTGCTCATTTATTGTAAGTTGAAGCCTCTCTCCCGTGATATCTGTTGTGTATGTTTGACAGTGATTATGGACCCTTTGGTTTGAATCTAACCTAATGGTTTTTAGGACCTTCTTTCCCACGACGATGCTCTAGATGATTTGCAAGCTCATGGTTGGGATACCTTCATCCATAAATTCGAATATTATAGTCTTTCAGCCGCACAGGCCTTTGCCTAAACATTTGAAGGGTTTAGATCCAAGTTCGAGGATGTGAAATTGGAGGTCACAAAGGACTCTATAGCCCGGGTGATAGGAATCCTAGAGGAAGGAGAAAAGTGGTTTAAAAATTAAAAACTAGAAGATTTTCTATGGAGCCCGTTCATGGTCTCTCATGAATCTTACTGTTGCCCTAAATTTATTCTTGTTACCCTCCTGAAACCTTGACGGAACAACTTTATTTTGATTCTGAAACAGTTTATAACATGCGAGGGTAGGTATGGTTTGGTATTTTTATACCATATTCGACTGTTGATGTTGTTCCTAGGGTTTAAGATAAACATGCAATTATACTTGTTAATGATCCTGTATAAAATGTCAAAATGCTATAATAAAAAAATATTGAACCCTCTATCAAGACTCTTTCATCATGGTCTTATAAGAATCATGTTGCTATCACACCTGTCACAAATCATAGACACTTGGGAAAGCTTCCTGAGTTGAAATTTTTTTTCCCAACTCGACAATACAGTGAATTCACCTTTAAATGTGAACCCCAATTCTGATAATCTTGTGAATGAGAGTCAAGGTTTCCATTTACCTAATGAGTGTGAAATTAATGATCCTATTTTTGTTGCTTTGCAAACCCCCCTTGGGTAAAAAACCACGATGTATTTTTTCTCCCAGAAAATCGTTGGAATAGGTAGTGGATGTATTGAAAGAAAGGATTTTTCATACCCTTATTATAGAGCCGAATAAGGGCTTTAGTGACGAACCCACTTTCAAGAAAAATCGTAAGAGTAAGAAATAGGAAAGCTAAGATTTGAATTTTATAAATAAGAGATCTGATTGATTAATATCTAGGAGTTTAAGAAATAAAAAACAAGATCAATTGAGATCGATCTTTGGGATCGAGGACAATGATCACTACTAAGACGACGAGATCAACAATTTCCTTGCACTAGAAGATCTCGATAACCACTGTCTTAGGAATGAAACTACTGGTCAAACAGAGCAATATGAATTTATCTCTATACTACCCCCATTTCTGAAAGGCCAAGAGGGATTTGCTGGCATTAGCCATGACTTGAAAGAAGCCACAGAGAAGCACGAAATACCCATTGTTGAATATATTCCACCTCGGCCTTCTATAGCATCGGTACATCGTGACAGTTGTTTGGATTGGGTAGAATGCTATTACAGGGACATACCATTGTTACAGGAACAAGTAAAACATTTGGCTACCTGCAATTCTCAACTTGAACAATAAAACTAAGAGTTGGAAGCATGAGTAGAACGGGAAAATAAAAGACCCAAAAGATTCTCTAATATAATTATAAAAATGCAACCAACTTCAATGCCATCATTAATTCAAAAATGCCTGACCCTTCACCATCTAATTTCTAAATGATAAAAGTGATTTTGTTTGATTTTCTTTCATTTCATTTTTTTATGAAAGTCAAAATAGGAAAATTTAGTTTTTATTTTCATGGTTAATATAAGACTAGCTGCATAATCTCTGATTCTGTAGTCAGTCTATTTTTGAATATTAGTTAGCATTATTTTCTGATTATCAATTTTGTTTTTCTATCTACAGGAAAATGATAATTATGGTATTGTTTACATGAAGAAACCACATTGGATCATACGTTGTATTATTCAATAATTTATTTCTTTTATGTTGATAAAACTTTGTTATTATGTAATAATTATTTACAAACCAACTAATAGAGGGGTGGTTTCCTATTGTACTATTTTTGTAAGACAATGTATTTTTTGGGGATTTCACTCTATCTTGCATAGTAAGAGTTTTTTAATCCAAAACTAGTTTAAATAGTGATCATTGTTAGTAGTGAAGATAACTTTTTCTCAGATACATTATGGACATGTGAGCTGGAGAACTTATATGGAGAATCTATTCACCATTCGTCTTTAGACCTGTGTGATGCTTATTCCATCTTTTGTTCTTTCATTGCTTGATCTTATGAAATATTATTATGTTTGATGCATCTTTAGTCTGTTTCTCATAAGGTGTTTCATATTATTAAGTATTTAGATGTTGTCTATAATTTTTCATTCCATTTTACATATGTGATCAATCTGCCATTTGATTATTATCAATTTATTCTAGATATTAAATGATGGATTATATTAATGCATTGAATTGATTTTCTATTCATTCTAAGTTATTGATTATCATGAGATCATAAGATTTTTACAATTATCATTCTATTGTCATATTCTCAGTCTGATACATCAAAAATTTTCTTTGAGTTTATTCTAGAAATA
>JASDQU011175566.1:5959-17809 GCA_032191745.1 Picea mariana
GAAGGAGAGATACCATTTTACATTGATGTCAAAGGGGGAGAGTAAGAAACATTGATGAGGAACGATGGTCACATGGGGTGCATGAGAAAAAGTGTTTCCATGTCTAAGTGTTTCCATCAATGTTGGTGTTGTCATCAATGCCAAAGGGGGATATTGTTGGACAATTGGATTAGAATTTTGGTTTTAACTTATCTCAACCATTGAAGAGTGATCTAGGAGATTGATTTCAACCCTTAGAGAGTGATGCCAAACCTTGAATAAGTATAGTAGCATATTCTGGTATCCATGACAGTGTGGTTTTGGTACCCAAAGTTGAATGAGTATTATGGACTGAAAGGATAGTCTAAATGCAGGCATGAATCTCATAGATGGATAGTACTCTTCGTGTCATTTCCGGTGATATGTGAAATTCCACGTGGGTCCTTATTGGGCTCTAAAGATGTCCTAAAAATAACCTTAGATTAACATTAATTTATCAACCCAAGGATTCATCTTCTATTTCAAGAATATCAGTAAAGTCTATGCAGATAGCTCATAGAGGCTAAAATCACGTAGTGAAATCAAATCTGAGTTTATCAACAATCAATTTCCTCACACATTCATTAAGTTTCTAAAGCTAACATCCTACTGAACAGGATTGAAATCAGATCTACAATGTATAATATGATAGATTGATCGATTGAGAAAGAAGTGTTCCCACACAGGAGTCAGTTGGAAATTACATAAGCATAAGTTCATGTTTGTTTTCAAGAAAAGATATATTAAGTACATGTTGTCCCATACATGCAGAGTTTTATGAGCAAATAGATCATATCGGTGGACATATTTTATTCTTTTTTATCAATAGGAACATGTGATGATAATTTGTAGTATATTCAAGTGAAGTATTCAATATAGTTCAGTGACAGATGGGTCATCATTGTGGACAGTTGAAGTAGCAAAGTTATGGATAGTTTGTGAAATATGGATAGAGATGGAATCATGAGATGCTTAGTAGGTACATGAAACACGGGTTAGATGCATAACAATGTATTTACGATCGAAATCAGTGAAATCAATTGGTCATGGAAAGACAAGAACTAAAAGGCACAACAAAACATGGAAAGAGAAACCATCAACATAAGCTATATCTTCAAAAGGATATCATTGAACAATATGGTTCATATGGACACATATAGATTCATAAGACACTTGGTAGGATTGGAAAAATATATGTCAATGGATGAGAACATGAATTCAAGACAAATTGGTTCAAAGAATAGTTAAAATATTGATTTAGAGATCGGTTAATAGATTGGTTCATAAATTGATTCAAAACATAACTTAGAGAGAGTTGGATGATGAAATATTTGAATTCTTAAACTTTGAATGTTTTTTTTATATATGTTAGTGAAATTCAAGAGGAAGCACCAATGGAAAATAAGTAGCACTAGAAGAGAGGAAAGGAAACATTTCACAAGTATTTCTACAGAGAGAGATAGAGAGATCTAGAAAGGAAGATTAGTAGCATGTAGACAGGGGGAGACATACCCACAGAGGGAGCTATTATTTTTCAAATGATTGGTTAGAGAAGGTATAATTTCAGGAGGAGGAATATTGATAGGGGGAGTTAACCTTTGGTCAAGGAGGAAGAGAAAGAACAAATGTATGAATAAAGGGGGAGCAACCCGAAGGAGAGATACCCTTTTACATTGATGTCAAAGGGGGAGACTAAGAAACATTGATGAGAAACGATGGTCACATGGGGTGCATGAGAAAAAGTGTTTCCATGTCTAATTGTTTCCATCAATGTTGGTGTTGTCATCAATGCCAAAGGGGGATATTGTTGGACAATTGGATTAGAAATTTGGTTTTAATTTATCTCAACCATTGAAGAGTGATCTAGGAGATTGATTTCAACCCTTAGAGAGTGATGCCAACCCTTGAAGAAGTATAGTAGCATATTCTGGTAGCCACGATAGTGTGGTTTTGGTACCCAAAGTTGAATGAGTATTATGGACTGAAAGGATATTCTAAATGAAGGCATGAATCTCATAGATGGATAGTACTCTTCGTGTCATTTCCAGTGATATGTGGAATTCCACGTGGGTCCTTGTTGGGCTCTAAAGATGTCCTAAAAATAACCTTAGTTTAACATTAATTTATCAACCTGAGGATTCGTCTTCTATTTCAAGAATATCAGTAAAGTCTATGCAGATAGCTCATAGAGGCTAAAATCGTGTAGTGAAATAAATTCTGAGTTTATCAACAATCAATTTCCTCACACATTCATTARGTKTCTAAAGCTAAKATCCTACTGAATAGGATTGAAATCGGATCTACAATGTTCTCTGAATTGAAGGCATGAATTAAATTTTTGAATTGATCTAATTAAGGGATAAGAATTGAATCTRATATTAAAGGCATGAATTGATCTAATTAAGAAATAGGAATTGAATCTATGAAAACAATCTGACCTATTGATGACTATCTAATATGCTGGAAAGAAATAACTGAATACTGTAAATTGAGGCAGAACAACAATTGGACAACAACTTCTAACTAAGTATAAGGAACATCAAATGCTAATTAAGTTAAAGGAACAACAAATGCTAATTTAACAGAAAGGAACAACAATTGCTAATTTAATTGAAAGGAACAACGTATGTGAAAATGAGAGGAACTATCAAGTAGTAAACTACAACAAATGGAACCTGGAATAGCAATCGACAACTTTCAAGGAAAACATCTATCTTCTACAAGCAAACAGTATCAGAACATTGCCATGCTTATGAATTATATTTAATGATGACAAAGAGGATTTAAAGTTTGAAAAAAAAATCAAACTGATAAAATACAGATTAAGATAGTAACTCCTTCAGACTGGGCCCTCGGTCCTCAGAAGCATTGCTACTAGAAACTCAGTATACGAAAATGATGGAAACGTTCAAAACCTTTATTAACTCCATAACTGAAACAACATTTACAGAACTTGTTTGCACAGAGAAATTCTGAATTCTGAGTGCTTGGATACAATTCTTCTATTATCCTATCTAGGATTTACTACTCTTTATATATTACAAAATATGGGTAAATAAAGCTATCCTGAGGAACGAGAGATCCTCAGGATCGCTATTACTATTTTTTAAGTCTACAAAATAAAGAACTAATCTCTCCTGAAACTGCTTCACACTCCATATCTTTAGCCCCCAATAGCTTGTGCATTCTTGAAATCTCTTCTGCTATCGTGAGTTTACCAAGATTTACCCATTCCTGTAACAAAATCAAACAATTCCAACCATATTTTAGAATTTATGAACTTCAACTCAATGATAGTTCTAGAAGACATTTTAGTCATTTCCTATCCTATTTTATTCCTAGGTAACAAAAAAGTCAGTCAAGATGATGTCCTAAATCATGGAAATGAGGAGAATATATGTACCTTTTCATAACCCAACATACCCCCCATCTTACCTTCTTGCATGTCCTCATGCAAGCTAAGTTCTTACATGTAGAGCAGTGATGTTGTAAGGAGGAAACGTTGGTTCACCAGGTGCCCTGAATCCATTCTTTAGCCCGAGTTCTCTGAAAGCAGTGTCTTCCCTCTTTTTATTAAATTGATAATCTCTATGGTAATCCTCTGGAGGAAACTAGATAAGAGGGGGATTATATCTAAACCCAATCCAGGCAAGTCCTTCCTCCTGGATCATTCTGGCATATCTTTCTATTCTGAAGGTGGCTGCAAAGAAGTTCTTGAAACCGAAGGGCTCTCTAATATTTACTTCAACTATGGAGACATCCCACCTTAATTGGGAGCCAACAAGAGATTCTTCTTTGAGTTACCTAAAGTAGGATATGCCTGATCGTATAACCTGTTGATGAATAGGGCCTAAAGAGCTTCTCACTCCTTCCCTTTTAATGAATGTCCTATGTTGCATGATAGCTAGAAAATACTTTGGTGGTTCCCCCTTGACTCAGAGATCTAACCCAGTTTCTCACTTCATGAAATTTTTGTGGGCCTTGGCCCATATGACTTGATTTTTAGTGAAGGATAGGAAATCTTGAAATTGGATATCCCAAATAAAGGGACTAGGATTATCTTTGTTGTTGTCTTCCAAAATGAAATTATGAAAGTATATTTCACATAGAAAATATTGTACTTTCTCTTCCTGTTCCCTAAAACAAGACACAAACTCAGAGATAGTAGTGAATTTAATTTTTTTACCTGCTCAAATAGCTTTCACCCTCATCAACAGGTAGTGTTCTAATAAAAGAAAAGTATAATTGGTAGCAGGAGCTCTACAATCTATTGCATTAGTGTAGATATCACAAATCGCTTTGACTTTCTCCAAAGCTTTTTCCAATTGTCCTTGTACCTTCTTTGTCTTCCCTTGAGCCTTAGTCAGCTCAACATACGTCTCATTATTTGTGGCTGACATGGTTTTGAGTTGTTTAACAACTCTTTGGTGCTCTGTCATGGTCACCATTTCATCTCTAGTCTGGGTCAAGGCCTGCTGGGCTTGTACCAGTTCTGTTTCTAGTCTTTCAATGATGGCACTCTGATCCTGAAACTGAGATACCTCTTCAGTCTGACAGGTTGCTTCATTCATTATTGGAATTAATGTCTGAGTTTATGAATCTGTGGTATCCAGAGTAGTGGGAATTACTCCCTTAGATTGAGCAGTTGTTCCTCCTAGAATTGTTGGTTGAGCCTCTGTTTCATATGCTCCCAGAGGAATTTCCTCTTCATTTTGAACAAATACCCCTTCTATTGATGTAGTTTTAGTATGAAGTTCCATTTCTACTGTTTCTTCAAGGATATGTAGCTCTGTCTGTGTTCCTATAGAACTTGTTTGGACTTCCCTCCTAAGAAGAGGGTTCCTTCCCCATGCTCTATGTATTTTTGTCTTCTTTCTTTCATGGATCTTATCGGCTTGCTCTAGTTGTTTTCTTAATTCCTTGATAATTTCCTTAAGCTTGCCAACTTTCTTCTTTAACACTTTAATATTTTTAACCCTTCTCTTCAACAACTTGTTCTCGTATTTTAACTTTCTAATTCTACTGTGGCTTTTGCCTGATTTTTGTTTTTGTGAGCTGTCAGGATTTTCCTCACCTTGATCTGTCAATAGTGGCTCTTTTGCTTTCTCTACCAGGGTATTTACCTCAGCATGAGGTTCTTCTTGTGTTGTATCATCTAGGAGTGACATCTTAGTGTCAGGGAAATCTTCAACAGGGTTTGAAGGAGAGGCTAGTGTTTGGCTTTCTTCCGACCTGTTTGTGTCTCTGCTAATTGAGGTCCCTAAACTCCCTAAAACCTGAGCTATCTCTACCTCATATTTTTCAAAAAAAAATCTGTGAGGTGTCCCAATGCTGGATGAGTATCTTCCTGACTATTTCCTTGTGGTGTTTGTTCTGTCTACTCAATTCTCTGAACATCTCCCTGTAAGGGCTGCTCTGTTATGCCCTGAATTTCTTCAGGGTGTTCTGTTGTATCCTGAATTTCTTCAGGTTGTTTTGTTGTATCCTGAATTTCTTCATGACATCTTATCTGTCTGCTTCTTCTTTTCCCTTCAACAAGAGACTTAGGAGAAGCCATTTCTCTTTTTCTCTTCCTCGTTGATGCCTCTTCTTGTGAGGCTTGAGTGTTTGCAAATTGGACGGGGTCTGCCTCGACTTCAGGTTGAGGAGGTGGAACTTCCATTTGGGCAGTAGGTTCCCCTTCCTGTGATACTTCAATTCCATGGGTTGGGTCCTCATGCTATAATTCAGGTTTCTCTAATTGTAAGGGCCTATTGGCCTTAATAAGATCCCCCCAGGTCATTTGAGTTTGACTTAGGGCTATTAGTTTTACCAATCCATGGTGGCTGATGATGGTAACAGAATCTTTTTCCTTCTGTGTTATTATAGCAACCTCATGTAACATAGCACTTAGAAANGTATGAAACCTGCCAGTTCTTTCTAGGGTTCGCTAAGAGTTCTGGGGTTAAGTCCCTTTCCCTTTTTATCCAATTCCTCTCCAGGGTCTACCAAGGATTCTGCAAATTCTTTAAGCATTGTATATCTTCCAAAACATTGTATTCCTGTATTAGGAAGGCCTGTAACCTCTTCTACGATTTCCTAGGTGACTGGAATTCATATATCTCGAACCATGGAGGTCTCTCCCTACAAGTTCTGAAAGAATTCAATCATGATGTCTATATCGTATCCCTGCAATCAATTGAAGCACTCTGTCAACCACAGACTGTGTAGGATTTCTCTTGCATGGTCAGTTACCTGTAAGAGTGTTGGTTCCCATCGCACACTTTAGCCTCCCATATTTTTGTAAGCAGGTGAGGACAACTAGCGTTCCTTGCTGCAGCTTAACTCAACCATATTTTTGAAAACAACAATCATAGAAAATATAGAACGACATTGTGTGTATATAGAAAAATGTTCATTTTTGTAATTACTGCATTCATTGGAATCTATCAATAAATGTGTTGGGAATCTACCCCCCCATAAATGGAAAGGTCGACCTTGACCATCAAACATACGAGTGTAATAATGGCGGGGAGTGACTGTGAGGTGCAATTGTTATGCCGTCACTGCCACTGGAAAAGAAAATCATTAATAACTTTCAATCAAGCACTTTAATGATAATCATCACTTTGTGTGGGAAATTCGGATTATTATACCCATGGTAGAAACCCTTTGAGGAAAAAGATTCCGAATGATTTTAAATTTGTTCACATGTTTAAGATTTTCCACATATCATAACATTGTTACTCTCCCCCTTTTTATTTTATTAGATATATCTGGAATGATAGCCTCAATGTTTAGAAAAGGAAATCTCAAAACACACGAAAACTTGGCATATTTAAGGTATACTTCGATACCACAGTCATAGCCACTGTTGCCAACATGCATCCATAGCCTCGACAGGATTTCCTTTTAACCCATAGATGAGCTTGTATCCTTAATAAATGGTTTGAATTGTCTTTTCCAAAGAAGACCATTATCCTGGTTTGGTAGCCAGATCATGATAATTCCACTCACTAGATTGTAACCTAAGTGAACAAGTCGACTCGTGATGAGATCTCTTGTCCTTTGATGAAAAAATGCCAAAGGCCACTGCCCTGGTGTGGTAGCCATAGTGGAAATGCCACTTATGTTATTATATGATGAACGTGGTAGGTTGGCTCGTGATGAGACCCCCTATTCTTTATGGAAGAATATTATTACTTTGTTTAAAAAAAAAAAGAAATCTTTGATTTTTTTTTTTTTTAGAGCTCTATCAAGGGAGGCTCATATACTCCTTAAGAGTGAGGGATGGCATAAGAAGTGTAAGAATTCCAAGTAATAATGCATTTAAGATTCCTTATTATGATATGAAAGCAATTATCATTCAAGTATATGTATATATATAAGGGAAAGAAACAAATTATGGTGGTTAATGAATTGTGAACAATTTTTAAAAGGATTCAGAGAAATTAATCCAGAAATAGTTTATTAAGGTATGTTAAATGATCCACACAAAATGAAATATTAGATCTAGTGCTAAAGAAAAGGAATCAGTGAAGGTCATACCCAAAGGAGTGACTGACATAATCAATGGCATGTTTTAAGGAAGGAGCCACAATAAAAAAATTGTGAAAGGAACAACAAAGGAGAAACAATAGTTCTTTTTAAAAGGAACAACAATGGTTTGCAAAGGAAACAACGATCGTACGAAGGTAAAAACAGTTGTTCTTTTCAAAGGAATGACAATCGTTTCTTTTATAGTGAACAATATTACGTACAGAGGGAACAACAGTCATTGTTTTCAAAGGAACAACAATCATTTCGTTTTTAGTGAATAATATTACGTATGAAGGGAACAACAGTCGTTCTTTTCAAAGGAACGACAATCGTTTCATTTTTAGTGAACAACAGTGATGATCACCCATCTAATTAAGTGATTAAAACTCCCATAGGAATTTTTTTTCAATGAATCTATAATTGATTAGTCATCAACTAAATTCATTTAATTACTATGGGTAAGTTTATGCAATAATCAAAATATTAGATGGTCTATAAGCATGTTCATTTTAATGTAAAGACACGGGTTATATTTTTTGAGTTTTTGCAACGTGGGATAAAGGTAAAGAAAAGAAAAGAGTATTTAATTATATTCATTATAGTCATCTCTTCTGGTTTGTATTTTCTCAAATGACTTTCCTATAAAAAGAAGAGCTAAAAACTCAATCAAACCTCTAAAAAAACTATATAAAATATATACAGTAAACAAAATTCATCATTTATGGAGTTGCGCCTGCTGGGTTACCTTCCCAGCCAGCCAAAATATGAATAGTAGGGTCCTTACTTACTTCTTGGCAAAATGATTCTTTTGAAGGCGGATGATGGTAAAGTCGTAGCCGATGCCCATTGACCAAAAATGGAGACCCAGACCCATCGATAGTAATTAAAGTGACAGTGCCATTATCATGAACTTCATTAATTTCATATGGTCCCAGCCACCTTGTCTGTAATTTTCTAGGGAAATCCTAAAATATGGAATCATATAGGAGCGCCCAATCACCTTTATGGAAAGATTTCTTCTTGATATGTTTATCATGCCAGTTCTCTCTATGTTGCTGAATGACAGTTGTGTGCTACAAGGCGGACATGTGTGCTTCATCCAATTCATTGAGCTACCATGGGTGTTGTTTATGTGCCTCTATGAGATCCAATCCAATCTCTTGGGCCATCCTTAGAGTCTTAATATCAAATTTGATTAGAAAGATAGGTTCTTTACCATAGACTAAATGATAATGAGAGTAGCCAGTGGTGTTACGACATGTTGTGTGATAAGCCCATAAGGCATTTGGGAGCTCAGTAGCCCAATTCTGTCAATTTGTTGAGACCGGTTTCATCAAAATTACCTCTAAAACTTTATTGATGCTTTCTACCTATCCGTTTTCCTGTGGATGGTATGGAGAAGTAATTTTGTGCTTAATATGATAATTTTCTAGGGTGGTCGTGATTCTATGAGCTGTAAATTGTGACCCCCAATCAATGATTACTTCCCTAGGTATTCCATAGCATACAAATAATTTGAAAAGAAATTTGATGACTACTTCCTCTGTTGCATTTGGTAAGGCTTCTACCTCTACCCATTTGGTCATGTAGTCTGTTGCAACTAGAATATAGGCCTTTTGATTTGAATTCAGATTGAAGGGGCCAATGAATTCTAGTGCCCATCTCTCGAATGGTTCTATGACTACTTGTGCTTTCAGAGGCATTTCATCAGCCTAACCTAGTTTTCCCATCCGTTGACAGCTGTCGCAGGTCTCAACATATTTCTTCACATCTCTAAATATTGAGGGCCAATAGTAGCCCATTTGTAAAATTTTATGTCCGGTCCTATGATCTGCAAAATGCCCACCACAGGGCTTGTCATGTCCTTCCTTCAGTATGTCATAGATATCATCATCTCATACGCATCTGCATATCTGAAAATCAGCCCCTGTGTTGAAGAGATATCCATCAATCCAAGTGAATAATCTGTTACACTGGATGATTATTTTTCTTTCCCTTGATGATAGCTGTGCCGGTAATTTCCCCGCTACCAGGTAATTTTCCACATCAGTGTACCAAGGTGGTTTAGAAGTGATGACAAATAGATGATCATCTGGAAATTGATCTTCAACTGTCAATGAGTCATCTGTTTTGGGTATGCGGGATAGGAAGTCTGCAACAAGATTTTCTCTTCCGGGTCGATCTTTGATGGTGATGTCCAATTCCTGCAATAACAATAACCATCGAGTGACTTGTCCATTAGTAATAGGTTTATTATCTAGATATTTAATAGCAGAATGATCAATATACATAATAACTTGATAGACTGTTATATAATGACGAAATTTATTGATGGCATGTATAACAACTAAAAATTCTTTTTCTTTTACTGTATAATTATATTCGGCGGGAGTGAGATTCTTGCTAATAAAATAAATAACATAGGGTTTATTGTCTTCTTCTTGTCCAAGGACAATGCCTATGGAAATATCTGATGCATTGGTGGATATGTAAAATGGTATTTTCCAATTTGGTCCTCTTAACACTAGTGTTGTCAAGATCAGCTTCTTGACTCCTGCAAATGCCACATCACACTTGTCAGACCACTAAAACTCCACATTACCAGTTAAAGCATGTAAAGGTGCAGAAGTTCTTGCAAATTTTCCATGAATCTTTGATAGTATCCTGAAGTGCCAAGGAAACTACGTACCTCAGTTTGTGTGTGTGATGTAGGTAGATTGAGAATTACCTCTATTTTTTCTGGATCTACCCTAATTCCATCTGTAGAAATATAATTCTTTAGCACCACACCTTCCATCATCATCATGTGACATTTATCGTGGCTTAAACATAACCTGGTAGCGATGCATCATTCTATTATCTTTTACATATTCTCGAGAGCTTGATCAAACTCGTCGCCATAGGGTGTAAAATCATCCATGTAAAATTCAAGCCCTTCGCTAGTCAGGTCGCTAAATATGCTCAGAATTTCCCTCTGGAATGTGGTTGGAGCATTACATAGTCCAAAGGGAAATACTCTATATGCAAAGGTACCCCAGGGGCATGTAAATGTAGTTTATCTTGATCTTCTAGGGCAATCTAGATCTGATTGTAGCCACTAAATCAATCTAGGAAAGAAAAGAATTTCTTCCCTGCTAAAGTATCGAGGACTTGATTGATGAAAGGTAAGGGGAAGTGGTCCTTTTGGGTGGCTTTGTTAAGTTCCATGTAGTCTACATAGATTCTCCATTTTCCATTTTTGGGGGGGACGATTACTAGTGGGGAGACCCATCGACTATCTGAGATAGGATATATAAAATCTATGTCCAACAACTTTTGTAATTATTCTTTGAAAATATCCATGAGATGGGGATTCTATCTTGTTTGGGGCTGTCGGATAGGTCAGACATCTTTCTCAATATAAATATGGTGTGTGTAGAGTTGCAGATCAATACCTTTCATGTCAGAATACTCCCAGAAAAATTCTTGTTGATATTTAGAAAGGATTTGAATCAATTTTTGTTGTTGTTGCACATATATATTAGCATTAATGTTCAGAGACCTCCTTGGTGAAATCTCAACTAATTTGTTGTTATGAACAACGGTATTCGGGATTTGTTTTTCCATTAAATCTTCCAGCGGGTCTCCCTGCGCTTCGCAATGTAGAACAACTTTGAGCATCTAGAACGTAGGGTTACTCACAATGGTTGGGATGTTAATAAACCCACTGATCATGTCATCCTCTAATTGGTTCTTGAGTCTGAGAGATTCTTCCAGTTTGAGAGGGGCCCGTAGATCCTTTTCTAGATATCTTGGTGGTGGCAATTGTGGATATAAGATAGTTGGGCTTGGATTGGCTGGAGGATATAAGATGAGATTTTTTGCAACATCTCATCTAGAAATTGTTATATTAACCGTATGACATCCTATGTATACATATACCATTGTGAGCCATGGTATTCCTAGTATTAATGGATTCCTTTCAAGTCCACTTCTTGGGTTGATGATAAGGAAATTCGCTGGATATTCCCAAGAGTCGACTAAAATTTCTAAATCATGTAACGTGCCAACTGGTCTAACCACTGATCGATCATCCAACTGTAACATAATTGGGTTAGGCTCAAAGGAGTCAAAAGCTAGGGTATTGCAGGTTTCCATAGTCAGGATGTTGATGGTTGCCCCCAAATCGACTAGTGTATTTGGAAAAGAACAACCCTGGATCTGAACTATTACTATGGGGTTCCTTGGATCCGCATATTTGACTGGTTCTTGTCTACCCAAAATTAGATCAAACAAGGCTCCTACCTCACGAATAGTTGATGATGAATTTTTAAT
>JASDQU011175567.1:0-12364 GCA_032191745.1 Picea mariana
AAATTGTACTTGATACTGATTCACCCCCCTCTCAGTATCGACACTCTTCCTGTTTCACATCCCCTCCTTTCCCCAAGTAATTGTATCCCTTTTGTGAGAATTTCCCCTGCATTTCCCAATTATCCCTTCTTCCTCCATCAAAAACCCATTCACTTCCCAAGAAGAGATCTGAAGGGTGAGAGGAGAATCCATACAAAGGTTCACTTGGATCTTGGTGAAGAGGAACTCGGACTAGGTTCGTGGGGAAGTAGTCGACTTTGATTGTAAAAGGTATAATCATTGAGTTATCAATAAAATAAGTACTTTTATTGTCCCAAATCATGGTGTATTGAATGTCTTTAATGGTTTATGTTTTGATATTCTAACATCTAAACCTTATTTATATATAAATTGCATGATTGTAGCTTTTGTTTTGTCTATCTTTGAATGCAGGCCAACCTTGGGAGGAGGCATGCAGTCAGCGAAGATTTCAAGCACGAGAGGATCATCATTGGACATGGAGTAGAGGTATAGTTACCCGATCCTTCTCATATTTATTTTTCTTGTATAAGTTTTGGGTATGTTTGGGGTAGTTAGAGAAGTAGTTGACTTTTAGACAATTTTTTATATGCCTACATTTTCAACCCTAGTGTAGTCATAGGGGGGCTTTTCTAGCTAGTAGAAAATAGAGAATTCCTTCTCATTTACTCATTGTTGGCACAAGGGCAGACCCAGGATTCAATGCTATAACAACGCACCAACAAAACCCTAATTATCGGCCCTTTCGGAAACACCTGTGAAGAAGATGAAGTCTCACCCGAGGTAGAAGAAGGGGTGGTTGTAGGACTCAAATGTCTGCAACCTTAGTTGGGACACATATGTCTGATTCTAACACTTAACAGAGCACTCAGTAGTTAACATTCACCAATATTCAGTCTCAGTTATAGAACGGTTAAACCCTAATTACAGAGTATCACAGTATTCATTCAGATCTAAGTTATTTAAGCACTAAGCATATCCACATATGTTAGATCCATACTATTAAGCACATAGCATTATCTTATCTATCTACCATTCATCTATATTAAAGCACTAAGCAAGTAAACACATAAACATATCAATACATTGCAAAAATCATAGCAACACAACATGTACGTGGTTCACCCCCACCCTGGAGCTACGTCCACTAACTCTTCTCTTATTTATTATCTTTGGTCAAGATTCTTATAGGCACATAGCATCCAAGTTCTACTCCGCAGAAGATAGGATATCTATGCGCATTCCACAAGATCCTCCTTCTTCTAGCTAGGGTATAGCACCAAGCCTTGACACAGCCTCTTACAATTACTTGCACTAGCCTTGCAAGCTTCACACAGTACACAGAAAGCACTTACAACTCTTAATCACATTGATCCAACTCTAGCAATCGTACAAGGTCTTTCGGTCTCTCTCTTACATTTCCTAGATACTTATTTATACATTACAAAAAAGGCCTAAACATGGGTAAACCCATGGGCTGACATCCCATACCCATTACATAATATTGAATCCCAAAAAGGGCCCTAAAAGGGGCCGAGATCCCACAATATACGCTTTTTCTTGTGCTCTGCCTTCAACAGCCTATCGAAGTCCCAAAATTAGGTCAAACATGACCAAGACTCCTCAAAACTTGGTTAAGGGCCAACAGGCCCCCAACACTCACCTTTGACTTGTCTCGAGTCACTTTGATCTGACTAGTTCTGCTTCAAAATCCTCAATCTTGAATCGAGCTACTTTGACTTGTTGTTGTACCACAACCTCCTGTTCAAAAAAATCTTGTATGACTTCTTTGTTGACATGTCCCTCTAGGCATTGTTTAGCTATAGTGATGACTTTATCTAGTTCCTCTCCTTGGCCTTCGATCTCTGTGAACATTTGGTAAGCCTTATCTTGTACAGGTTGGAGCCTTTAAATCAATTCGATGACTTTGCTCTAGATAGTGTGGACCTGTTGTTGAGCAGTGTGTTGCTCCTGGGATCACTTCATTCTTTCCATAGCTGACAGGGGCTTCAATTATGCCTGTATTGTTTATTCTTGATACTTCGCCTCTTGGAGTTGCAACTCTGGTTCCTTCAGTTCTAGATTCTTAGTGAGCTGCTCATAGGTCTGGGCACTGTGATCAATGAGTTTCTTACATTCCATGGCAAGGGCCTTTATTTTCTCAACTACGCTTCAAGCAGTTGCTTCTCTTTGGTCCCTCACATCCTGCGGGGTGCTGGGAACTATGCAGAGCTCTAAGTCTTTTATTCGTTGATGTAGCTATTGGATAGCTTCTGTGAGCTTCTCTACTTGATGCGTGACTCGGTATTCTTCTTCTATCTCTAAGCCTATCACATAGCGGAGTGCTCTATTGACTGCTTCCTTTACTTCGAGCTACTCTGCGAGAAACTGTTCTTTTTCTTGTTGCATTTGTGATTTCTTTTCTTCAAACTTTGCCTGGAGAGAAACCTTCTCCTATTCTACAACTCTACATTGTTCTACGATTACACTTTTCACTTGCTTCAAGGCCTGGGTGGCTTGTTCTGTTTCTTCTTGTGTGCGACGAAGGTGATCTTCGACCGCATCAGCTAGTCGGTGGAGTTGGGTTGGCTCATCTCCCAACTCTGGTTCTCCTGATGGCAGGGGCACAATGGAGACTGCGCGACTAGACTAAAGGGCCTGTTGTACCCCTTGGATTTTGACCTCAATTCTATCACACATTTCCTCTTGCTTGGCTTCTTGTTTCTCCATGATTTCCAACGAAGCATCATTTAGAGCTGCGAAGATGAAGTCAAAATCATCGGCAGTAAGCACGGTTTTCATCTTGGTCATGGTGGCTTTTGATTTCTTCCGAGAAGAAGGTTTTAGGGGAGAAACATTCCTCTTCTTCAAGGGATCGGTCTCATCTCTAGGAAGTGTTACTTCACCTGGATTCTGTTTAGCTCCTTTGTCATTTATTTCTTCATCATCACCCCCTCGGTCAGGTGATACTGAAGAAGTATTTCCTGAGGCACTTCTTAAATCTTGGACCTCTTCAGTCTTCTTTTTTCTGCTGGGTCCGAGTGTATCATGTTCTTTATGCATGGTCTTTGGGCTGTCAGGGTCAGACATCTCTGCAGGGTTTTCTGGAATAAGGAGGTATGCAGACCAATCCTTAATGATCTCCTCAAGGTCTTATTCCATGAGTTTGTAGTACGACTGAAGCTACTCCTTATGTTCATCGGATCACGCTGTAATGTAGATGAAGTGTTGATCTGCATAGATATTCATTAGGGGTTGGAACCTTTGTAGGGTGTTTGCATTCATGCGAAGTTCAGCTTCGATGGCTGTCTTTAGTTGAAGGTAATATGTATGAAAAACAACATTCGACTGCCACTATTTATTCATATCACTCGAGTACCATAGTGTGGTGAACTTCGTAGCAAGTGGATCGAATGGTTCAATATCCGGAAAGGTCACACCTTCCAGCATCTCCCAAGAAACAAAGGCAATGAGGATGAGGAGCCAGCTAAAGTGAAACTCATATCCCTGATCCTATGCTTCACAGCAGTCTAGCTCCAGCTGATTAACTAGGTACTTCACCCAATTCATCTGTAGGCCTTCCATGCATTTCCCTACGAGGTCAACGACAAACCATGTGACCTACGTAGGTATGTTTTGCCTTACTAACTTTCCATCTATGAGATGGCAGGCTAGGCGCACTACACCATTCTAGATGGAGGCTACCTTTTAGCCTCACATTCTCTTTTCAACATCATCGTATGTATCCTTGGTCTTTTGTGCTAGTGTGTAATCTGTGGATTTTCATGGATATAAATCTTGCGGGTCGGGTCCTTGCATACTTAATCATGTGATCCTATGGATCAACATTGAATTGACTGTAATACAGAAGTATAGCCATAAGTAGTCGCCATGGTAACATGAAAGCAATAGCTTGACACATGCGTTCACTTCCTGGTGCCTTCCGAAGTGTGGGATATTCATTACATTTAACAAGGTGGGATGCACGAGGTTCATTGTCCATAGCTGGGGGATTATCTTTGATTTCCTCCCCTTCATCTTGGTCAAGTATTTATACAGGGCGAGCATGCTATAGTTCTTGCAATATCCGAGGTTGAAGTCACTGAACTTCAATGTTGCGATCTTGTCCTATTGTTCTCAAACTACACATATTCCCTTCGGGAGGTATACAGTAACCATGGTGTACTCGAAATATCTTGGCACACTATCACGACTCACCGAACCGACTAGAGGCGAGATGTAGTCGAGAAATATGGACAGGATCAACTTCGCATTGGCTAGGTCATCTCTATGTTTGGTTCTCTTTTCTGCTGATGGTTGGGATGATCTGGCTCCACGAGCAGTCATCTAAGAGGCTTGCACTCCTCTCATCAATGACACTTGAATACTTGTAGAAATTTCTCTTTCATACATTACTCTTTCAGTCATTAGGTCAATGAGAATTTCTTCGACAATTTTCTTTGCACCGCTAAGCTCGTCCGACATGCACGCTCGTGGTTGGATATCTTAGGTTTGAAGAGTAACTACTCAATGCAATGAGATGGATGGTGATAGCACGATGATCACTGTGTAAAATAAACTATTTTGTGGGCTCAGATTCATGGTTAGAAAAAGTGTTCTCGTTGTGTGGCGCAGTCCCAATGGTCTGGTGGAGAAATTTCTAACCATAAATTTCTTTCTACCCATTTGGGCCATCAGTCTAAAGGTTATACTGTTTCCAATGGCTATATTGCTTCACCATGGCAAAGTGCCATGTGACACAGTTCTGATATCCCGACGAAGTTCTAATTTTGAAAATTTTTCTTCTGTGAAGTTCCTTCTGGAACCTTCTGTAACTTTTCGATCTTAGCTTTCTTCTTACTTAGTTTTCTATCCTTCTTTCCAGTGAGATTCGTCTCAGAATTCCTTTTTCCATTCTAATTCTTATCTTCTTTCAGCAGAGTAACTTCGTGTTGGTAAGATTCTTTACTAGAAATCAGGGGTAATACTTCATCTGTATCTGGAATAGGCACTTCAGTCTTTTGTGGGTATTCTAGTGTTCTTCCTACTTTGACATCCAAATCCCTGGTTTTAAATATCTTTGCTCGATTCTCCTGTTCTTCAATCAAGTGTGCGATCCTTCTAGTCATGAAATCTTTTAACTCTTGCTTCTTCTGCTCTAGGATTTCTTCTTCTTTTCTTCTCGCCTGATCTCCTTCAATCCAAGGTTTTCCTAGCAACATAGAAAATGGAGCGTTGTTCTCAATAAATTTAACAACTTCAAATTCTTCCTCTATCAGAGTTCCATTGGCATTCATAGATATCTGTTTGAGATTACCACATAGGTTTATCATATTTCCTCTAAATAAACCTATCCTCCCAATGAAGGAATCATAGCAGGCTTTCCTAAAATTTCCCAAGTTCTTTCTGTCATAATATTTACCTATGTTTCCGCATCCAGAATACAGTCAATGTTGAAGTCTCCTATTCTTGCTTCAATGCACTCTTTTCCTTTGAAGATCTCTGATAAATTAATGTGTCGGTGGTCATTCAGGGTTTCTTTCAATTGTAGCAATACTTTCTCTGAATATTTCTGGGGTTCTATCATAATCTTAGTTGCCTGAACTTCCTCATGGTCTTCTTGTCTCATATTCATCCTTTCAACCTTAGCAATCATTCTAGGGAAATCCAAAACTTCATGGTCCATAGCTTTGCAACAGAGGAAACTAGGTCTTCTACCAAGGCATTCCTTAGCCAGATGTCCCAGTCTTCTGCAACTGGAACAAACGGTTATTCCTCTCTTTCTCTTAAAGGATCCCCAACCTTTCCTGTACTATGCGCTAGGATCATGGTAGCTAACCTGCAAAAAAATCTTTCTAGGATCCTGCATGCATTTGTTAGTCCAAACATCCTTTCTATGCATAGGTATAACATATCTTTGACTATTTTTATCAGATCTACACATATAAAATAGTATTTCTTCTATCAACACCCTAGTTTTCAATATAGGACAAATCTTATCAAACATACCTAGATCCATACTTTAGAAAACAAAAATTCCACTAATCTTATATTCAGCAGAGCACAAAGCTTCCAGATCCAAAAATTTTCACTATTCTTACCTCTATCAGAGCACAAAGTGTTCAGATATTACCTCTTTTCTTCAGATCAGACTTCTTTTCTTAGCACAGAGCTTCACATATCGAGTAGAATATTTTGCACTAGAGAAACAGATCTATGCATAGAGCTTTCAAAATTTCAGGTCAAATCTTCGTACAAAGCTTCTTTTTCCTCAGTTCCCAGCAATCACAGTTTCAGGTCCCGACAACGGAACCATTTGTTGGCACAGGGGCATACCCAGGGTTCAATGCTACAACAACACACCAACAAAACCATAACTACACTCCCTTTCGGCAACACCTGTGAAGCAGATGAAGTCTCACCCGAGGTAGAGGCAGGGGTAGTTGTAGGAATCAGATGTCAGTAACCTTAGATGGGACACAGATCTGTGATTCTAACACTTAATAGATCACTCAACAGTTAACATTCATCAATATTCAGTCTTAGTTATAGCACTGTTAAACCGTAATTACAAAGTATCATAGTATTTATTCAGATATAAGGTATTTAATCACTAATCATATCCAGATAAGTCATATCCATACTATTAAGCACATAGAATTAGCATATCTATATACCATTCATCTATATTAAAAAACTAAGCAAGTAAACACATAAACATATCAATATATCGCACAAAGCATAGAAACACAACATGTACGTGAATCACCCCCACCCTGGGGCTACGTACACCAACTCTTCTCTTCTTTATTATCTTTGGTCAAGCTTCTTACAGGCACATAGCATCCAATTTCTACTCCGCAAAAGATAAGAGATCTGTGCACACTCTGCCAGATCCTCCTTCTTCTAGCTAGGGTATAGAACCAAGACTTCACACAATATCTTACAGTTACTTGCACTATCCTTGCAAGCCTCACACAGTATGCAAAAAGCACTTACAACTCTTGATCACACAGATCCAACTCTAGCACTTAGCACAACGGCCTACTAGGTCTTTCAGTCTCTCTCTTACATTGCCTAGCTACTTATTTATACATTACAAAATAGGCCTAAACATGGATAAACCCATGGGCCAACATCCGATACCCATTACATAATACTAAATCCCAGAAAGGGCCCTAAAAGGGTCTGAGATCCCATGATCTTGACTTCGTCTTGCGCTCCACCTTCGACAGCATGTCAAAGTCCCAAAATTAGGTCAAACATGACTAAGACTCCTCAAAACTTGGTCAAGGGCCAACACTCTTTCGTCAATTTATACTAGATTTTCCTGAGGAAAATGGAACAAAACAAAACATTCATGAAAATTTGTTCTCCTTAAGCTATTATTAAAAAAAAATGAGTCATGACTCTTTAGAATGGAGTCGGCCATGACTCCATGGTATTTATTCAATCCTAGAAAGTACAATTCTTTCCTTATTTCACTTATTCAGACAATCATATCATGACTTTAAGAATGTATATGTATATCTACATATATGTATGTGCATCATTTTCACCTTTTACCTCATTCACTCACATTTATTTAACATCGTCCAGTTTTGATTAAACCTTACAATCACATACACAACCAATATCACCAATGTTATAGCAAGATTTGCCTCACCCTAGGAAAAACTTGCACAGAGGGCCTTTTTACATTTCCCTATGCAGACTTGAAGTCCATTTTTGCAAATCCCAGAACTAGAAACATTATTTTTCCACATATACGCCCTGAATATAGTACATCATGCATATACGTAGATTGCACCACTACAGCTCGTATACATAGGGATTTTTGACCAAAATTAAAAAATGGTGTCGGGTTTCAATGTCACATAATGCGGTTTATGATCCTTGGCCTTCCATATACTAGAAACTTTCTGACTCGATCCTTCAGTTCCACTTGAAGGATACAAATGGGCCAAATCTGAGCTATGGAAAAGGAGAGAAGAATTCAACTTTGAGAGAAAATTTACTCTGGAGAAATTATTCACTTCACATTGAGTCTGCATCCCTTTTTCCTTTAAGTTTGAACACATTATTCATCCCCCAAGCTCTTTCCTTATTGATTGAGAACCTCATTGTCTCTCTTATATGATATTTCCTTTGGTGGAGGATTGAAGTGGTGGAGGCCTAGCTGGAAGGAACTTAGTTTCTCGGTTTTGAACAGTGTCGACACATAAGTTTGTAATTCATTCACTTCTGTTGATTACATTTTAATAGAAATACTATTTTCTCGTCCAATTGATATCTTGCGAATATTTGAATTGTTATTCCATGGGTGTATTTGTTATGAATATCCATGGATTATGCTATCGAATGTGATAACATTATATATTATCACCATATGCTTGTGTTTCTTGGTTGTTGAGGACTAGTTGCAAGTATATTGCTTTGGGTCAAGTGCTCAATGGTGGACTTCATCGAGCGTCTGGACGAGGTAGGCCTTTTATCTTGTCTTTCTATCATATTTGTTTATATAGCATACTTGAGATCATATTTGAAATCTGTAGTCATTTCCATATGTTGTGGTTTACCCCTAGGCATAGAGAGATTTTCCTCGTAACAGAATTGGCAACCATACTGGGGACAAAATCTTCTTTTTCGGGATTTGGAGTTTTTTTCTAGTTAGATTTGTCTCGTTTATATTGATTTTCTTGTCGTATGATTGCTTGAAAGCCTCTGTTCACTTTGAGTCTGAGTTTCTTAGCCTTATCGTTAGCTTGGCTATGTTTTGACACATATACGTGGGTTTTTTCTTGACAGTCGCGTACATATGCATGTTGTCCTTCTGCAAGATGCGTACATACATTCTTTTCCCTTGAACATTCATGTACATCACCCTTTTTTTCTTGGTTGTTGGATTTTATGGTTGTTGGGTAGTTTTTGATGATTGTTGAGTCTTCTTGGGTCTCTGTTGTGACTGTTAAGTGTTCGTGGAATGACAGGAAACCCATCTTTGGTTGAATTTTTGGGCGGTGCCTTTCTCATCATCTTTTTCATTTGATTGTCCTTACATCTTGGGCTGGGTGTTTTTCTTCTTGATATCCTACTTTATTTTTCTCTATTTACACACAGTAGAGTCTTTATATGAAGTTGTTGTTCAATCCTTGCATTTTCAGTCTCTTACATTGAAAATACCAAAATATTAGGCATTTTACATTGTTGGCATTTTGATCTTTTGAGCCTTTATCATTAATCTTAGTGCATGTAAAGAAAGGTTGCATTTTTATTTAGAATTTCATAACTAAATTGAGAATTGCATTTTGAAAAGCATATCATTTATTGGAAATTGAAGTTAGTACTTTTCATTGTATTCATATTCATTTATTTTACTTGTTGAGTCATAACATCACTAGTTTCATGACTGCACCTTTTGAGTAAGCAAGGCCATTAAAATTAATGTTATAATTTAAAATTGATTAGTAACGATTTTATCTTTCTAGGGTATACAAACTAGCTTAGGATTTAGAGCCTTGGAATAGGATTTTGTGAGTAAACTTCTCCAAGGCTATTAAATCAACATATGTGTCTGACTAAGGGAGTGGAGAAATCCATTGTATAATCGGTAATATCAGGAGGCTCCTCTTACACCGGATTTAAGCACGATATCGCATGAGGTTGGTTGAATGGATATCCCATCGATACCTTCTTAGTGTCAGATATATTTCTGGGGATCTATTCGTATGTCAAGATCTTTCTAGTTCCCTTACCTCTGTGAAAGACAATGCTTTCAAGGTTTTGGGCTTTGTTACCCTGCCCATACGGTGGACCTGCCTTATGCATGTTCACATGTGCATCATTTATACCTTGGTTTCTTATTTTCTTGACCTAGGTACCACATAGGTTACTTGCAGGGGTTATTCGGTAGGTACCTTGGGTTAGATAAGGGTCAGACAACACACAACCTTTATGGAGGATTACCTCTCTGGGGGATATGAACGACTAGTTGTTAAGACCACGAGGGATCTTATAACTGATTATGTTACCTCTGATATTTAGCAGAGAATTCTCAAGCCCCTCTTGGGCTAGGAATACCTACTTTAGAGAGGGAGGTCCCTTTCATCAACTTTATCCTATTTGTGTGCATATTGATCGTTTGATTATTTTTTGGTGTGCTCTTTGGTTATTAATTGACCTTAGGATTTTATATAGTACCTTGAGTTGTCATTATTATGGATAGTGGAGTTCCTTTGGCTCCATCCTGTGTCGCTACCTTCCCCATGACATTCACTCATTTCATGGGGATGAATATGTCTTCCTTTTATAATGGTATGAAGAATTACGACACGCATTCCATGTCTTGGGTCTCTAATCATTTTCCTATTGATATTCCTTCACCCTTTAGATCCTCACCCTAGCCCACTTATATGAATCCTAGTTTTGAATCTGGGGGCACCATGGCCCTGCCGTCTACATCTTCATTTGATAGGAGTCATGTCCCTCATCCAAATCTCACTGTGGGGGGTTGGAATCTCCCCTCTTACGGATCCATTCCTAGCCATGATCTTTTAGGAGCCAATACTCAAATGGGTGGTTATTCTATTTATTACATCCCATCTTTATATCCTTCATCCTCCATGCTAGTTCCTACGAACACTTTTCCCATGGTGTGTCCACATATTTCCTCTAGTATTTCATACGAACAGAACCATTTTTATGGTACAGGCTACTCTATTCATGGAACCCCTTCACATGGGGGAAATATATATCCTCACTTGAATAATCCTTATCATACTTTTGTATCTTGGAAAACATCTTCTTCAGTGATGATGCATGTACAAACCTCTATATATCAATTAGGCAAAGGATACTAATTTTCTGGATAGGGACAAGGTGTAAACCAAGACCCTTCCTAGCCTGCAATGTCTCAAAACTAGTATTTCCTGGGACCTTGGTCTCAAATGCCACAACTCACCATTGTCACTAGTCCAGTCACTACCATCCATCCTGGAGCTCCATCACCAACCATTTCTATTCATGTTGGAGATTGGTCGAAAACCTCTACAATTCATGTTGAATACCAACAACCAGTTGCTGCTAATCATGTTGGGGGCATCACACTAGTCTCCATGAGTCATATCAACATCACATATCCAACCTTTTTACATCATGTGGGAGATGAATCTCCAGCCTCTGCCAGTCATTCTGAGATCATGTTGCTAGCCATTGTAAATGACATTGGGGGCATTCATATGATTGAGAAGCCTAGACATGTCAGATGCAATCCCAAGTTCCTTTGAAGGACTTGTGAAGGAAATAACCTTACTTGGTTGTGTCCTGCTACTGCTGGGATACCAAAAGCATGGTTCTCACCTGGGGGCCCTTTAGGTTCTGATTTTTCTATGGTTTCCCCACACAATGTTTCTCCTTTGATTGACATGGCATGCTGATGCAATAATCACTTGACCACACTCCCATATTTTAGGGTGATGTGCCTCATGGATTTGTTTCCACACATCCTATTCAACCAACGATTGAAGACGTGGTCGTACTAATGCAATCTCTAGTCAATCCAAGTCTTCTTCTCGAGGGTGATGCATCCTTCAACCATGTCATTAGAAATTCTAGTACTACACGTTCTGAACAAGAGAGAGTTTTACTCTCCCTGATTACTCTCCCTCCAAGTCCTAGGGAGGTTCCTTTTGAATGTGATGGTCTTGTGGGGTATCCAATGTCTCCTCCTATGTCCTTTCAAGTAACATACTTTATTTTATATATCATGGAGAAGGCAACCTCCTCTATCACTTTATCGTCTTCAACTTGGAGATATTTAGGTTTTCCCAAGATTGTGTCAGTTATTCATAAGATGATGACCCTTCACAGAAATCCTGTGTGGGAGCCTTGGCCTCCCCCATGACATGCCGCCTAGAAACCTTTCAACGAGTTTGATTTAAGCTCTTTTCTGACTCATCTAAAAAGAAAAAATATTTCCAAGTGAATTTGTCTCTTTCACACTTGTTAATTGGATTTGAAAGATCGTGAGTCTTAGTTAAGCTCTTTTCCAGCTCGTTTTCAAAAAGAGAAAATATTTTCGAGTGAACTTGTCTCTTTCACACTCATAAATTGGATTTGAAAGAATGTATATTTGGTGCAATTTTATCCATTTTTCAAACCAAGTAGACTAATATTACGAAAAAGGAATTTTTTTTGCATTAAGTTGTGATTACATCTCATGCCCTTGCTTGCAGTATTGATCCTATTTCGAGTTCTCGCTTTGCGTTATAAACCATTTACCTCAATAGTTTTTCATCCTAAACCAAGAAGAGACTTGTTTATATCCTTCATAGCTTGACAACCTATA
>JASDQU011175568.1:9633-21833 GCA_032191745.1 Picea mariana
GTTGATGAGAGGTGGTGGAAGGGGCCGAAAATGGCTACGTTAACTTCCACCGAACTGAAACCATACTGGTTTGTACGTGCTCAGAAACCAAAGCTCACTCTCTGACCTCGGAATGAATTACCCACCAGGATGGTAGGTGGGGAGGCTCCTCAAGAGTAAATGAGGGGATGCGGGCGAACCGCCCATCCGTAGAAGCTCTGAGACCTGACCATGGACAGGGAAATTTGCACCACATGCAACCTCGCAGGAGAAAGGTAACGAAATAAGTGTGAAAAAAGGGGAGGGGGGGGCAGGAGGAGGAGCGCGTACAACAAGAATCATGGAAGGAGAACCAGAGGAACTCCAAAAATAAAGAGATTCATGAACAGAGGAGAAGGGGAGTAACCTTCATCCTTGACTTCCATTGAGCTGGAAGCAGGAGACTGAGTCACAAAGCATCGTGGTCTAGCTCGGGGGTAGCTAGCGGTAAATCCAGTTGGAATCACTGAGCCTATGGTTGGGTGGAAACAAGCACCCCTCTCAGCATTCGCATCACATCTAAAATTTCTGATAAGTTTTATGTCTTACATTTGGAATTGAATGTCACAATTGCATGCTCATTTTTATACACTCGTAAATAGTTTCTGTATAGAAGTGTTTGCCTTGTGTTTTGATTGGAAATAATGGATGCATGTTTATATTGATATAGCTACAAATATGTTAATGTATAGAATGTATGAGTTCAAGATATGACTCTGTTCCCCTGAGGATTGACCCTCCTAACTTGACTCATACTATGCCTTGGTTCATCCTCCCGAAGGTACCTGTTTTGGGAAAGTACCCTCGTCATCTAGAGTCGGAGTGGGTCCCTTGAAAATACTACCATTGTAGTAAATCCATGATTTTACCTTTCCCCTTTCATGAAGTAAATGGGCTTCAGAGTGTCAGATTCCCGGAAACCCAGGTGTTATATCCCTTATCTTCGCACATCGTGAAATCCTGACATGTGAAACCCCTAAAAGAGCTTAGTGTAAATGGGCTTCAGATTTTCGGCTCCCGGGAAAGCCAGGTGCGAGACCCCTCATCTTCGCACATCGCGAAATCCTGACCTGCGAAACCCCGAAAAGAGCTTAGTATAAATGAGCTTCGGAGTTTCAACTCCTGGGAAACCCAGGTGCGAGACCCCTCATCTTCGCACATCGTGAAATCCTGACCTACGAAACCCCGAAAAGACCTTAGTATAAATGGGCTTCGGAGTTTTGTCTCCCAGGAAACCTAGGTGCGAGACCCCTCGTCTTTGTACATCTCTAAATCCCGACATGTGAAACCCCGAAAAGAGATTAGTGTAAATGGGCTTCGGATTTTTGGCTCCCAAAAGACCCAGGTGTGAGTCCCCTCGTCTTTGTACATCGCAAAAACCCAGTATGTGAAATTCCGAAGCGGTGTAGTGTGAATTGATTTCAGTGTTTTGACACCCGGGAAACCCAAGGGTATGAACCCCTCATCTTCGCAAGTTATGGAATCCCGGTACTCGAAGACCCAGTATGTGAAACTCAGAGTTGGCTTAGTGTGAATAGGATTTCAGGTTTCGTGGTTTGAAGAGTCGAAGAACTTGACCCTCTTGCATTTTGAACTCCTAGTTTCTGAAGTCCCAATACGGCCAGGAACGTCGGACCAGGGTAAATATTCACAGTCGTTGATCTCAACGAAGGTACGATTTTGGGTTTCATGTTTTGAATAGTCGAAAGACTCGACTCTTGGGCATCGCTGAGTCACGAAATGTGAAAGGCGCCCCTTGGCTTAGCCCGGGGTCATAACCGATGATCACCTGGAGGTGAATCCTACACTTGGTATTTGAGTTGTACACCATGGCTTTTCAATGAAAGAACCAATGGATTGATTTAGTGAAGGTCCCAATCAGAAGACCTAGCCTACACTAGGTCTTCATAGGAATTTAGGGACTCTGTCCCTCGATAAAGAAACAGAAAGAAAAAGGCGAAAAATCTATTATTTCGTAGTGGGTGTGTGACACCTAATTTGCGTGTACAATGCATTTACTTATACAAGAGGGATCCTAGAGTTGCCACTGACTACCTCTCTTATTGAAGTAAAAGATAACAACTACTTAAGCTATGTTACATTAAAGTATAATATTGAAACTCCGATATCTCTCGTGATCGTTCAACTTCCAAGTGTTTTGATATTCTTTAACCATCCGTTCAAAATAGATTTACAAGAAACGCCAATGTTTAAGATTCAAAAATAATTAAAAAAGAATTCTAGGGCACTGAGTTTTCTCTCCACGTGTGCTTTGCTGACGATGCTCCTGCATCATTAATCCTTCATCCCTGTCACAAGACCCTATGGTCTCTATGATCCCATATGCATCTCGAGTGAGACATTTTTCGGCCTTGGTTGAGGATTGATATGTCGCTTCTTTGGGGTTTTGTTAAACAACCATGGACGAACCCTAGGTATAAAAATACCCATTGTACAGAAAGAAGGTATGTGTGCAAGCATGGACCAAAAGAACCCAACAAATGATTATGTTGTTGCGACCTAAAGTCTCTTTGAGATTGATGAAGGGAAAAAAATGAGTTGGCAACCTTCTAAGGAAGAGATTCAAAACTAGTAGAATCAAAATAAGATAAGTTTTCCCTGCGGTAGATGCAAGGATTGAGGGTGAAAGCAAAGGAATGGAAAGGAAAATATATTTAATTGGATATGCATGATCTCTTCTTCATGGAATTTCCTTGTCTTTTGCATGAGTGATTGAAAACGAAAGTTGCTATCAATTTGGCTATGTTTCTAGTGGAGCCAATAGTTTTGGATAAATCCAAGATTGATATCTTAAAGGTGTTGGATAATGAGTGGACTTGGGCTATTGACTTATGGTTCACTCAAGTGGTTCTCTTGAGTGAAGTAAGGATACATTACTAAGTTTGTGGTAGAATATAGTGATTCTTTCTACGAGGATGAAAGAAAGTTTAAAGAACGTCCAAAGAAGAAGATGTTAGAAGAGATTCCACTTTGGGTAAATTTGTTGTTTATATGAAGAATAATGATGTGAATGGAACCTAATATAATGGCCAAGTAAATCCCCTAGTGTCATTGGGGGTTATGCAAAGGTGTGGGAAAAGGATCTAGAATATGGATCCATTGAGGAGGATCCAAGGAGTTGGTGAGATGAGGTGAGGTATGGAATGGACCCATAAGAGAAGAAGAGAAAAATAGATGAGAGGTACACAAGAAGAGTTGAGATAAAAAGAAGAGTGGAAGAGAAAGGTGGAAAAGAAATAGGAATATTCCTGATGAGTGACTCGTTTAATGATACATTGTTCTACAAAATATGTATAATTATTATTTTTTGTTGAAGAAGTGAAATTATGTTTCAATTATCAAAATAAATAGTTACTTGTAAGAAAATATACCTAGAACTAATAGTATTATATGGTAGTTTTACTATAAATCTACTGTGCAAACTGATGTAAAATTATTTGAATTATGCATAGAGATAATGCACTATTAAATAATTCGGGTAGTAATTTACATTTTCGGTACAATTCAAATTTATATATCCCTCCAATTAATGCAAGATAGCACCTGTGATGCATTTGTGGTACACAAGGAGAAAAAGGGTGGTGAGTGTATTGGCACAGATAGAGGCGGATACCTAGGAGGACCCTGAGGTTGATATGTGTGTGGTCACGGCCACAGATATGGCGAAGGAAGAGGTATACGCCCTACCTACTTTAATTGCAGTGATATTGGTCATGTCAAATGATTATGCACCAAAACACATGTGCTTTGTGCCTATTGTTATAGTACTGAACATGTAACCAAGTATTTTCCTAAATTATTGAAGAAGTGGGAGGACAAGAAGGTCAATTGTAGCATGGTGCATGTCGAGGTGCACAAAAATAAGAATAAGAATGACCAGGATGACATATGTATATTATCTTGCATAGGGGCACAGACAGGAGCAAACTTCGAGAATGGTGAAGGTTCGGGTAAAACACCAGACAGAAATACCCGGAATGCACCCTAGCCCCCCCCCCGGCCCCAATTTTGATGTTACTCAGCAAAAGCACTTTCTGTATGATGCGCAAAGAGAACTTCGAGAAGAAATATCATGCAAGGAGATGCAACATGAGATGCTCATATCTAAGAGGAAGTGGAAACGGAAACATAAAGGTTGTTGGAAGAAGCAAGGATTTATGAAGAGGTGTAGCAGGCAATGCAGAGATTGTTGGAAGAAGCTTTTCCACATGAGGAATTGCAATGAATGATGAAAAAATATTTGAAGGAGGCTGACTTGTGCGACGAAATATAGAACATAGTCAAAATATCGATAGTGGAAGAACACAAACAGACTACACTATGACACGCTGAGGAAAAAACATGTGAAGAACAGTGCTAGGAGGAGTTGTGATGCATGGCGCACGTAGAATCCTTATGCGACTTAGGTCATATGGAAGAAGTCGAAGATAAATTCAATACCTTCTTGGATTGTTTTTTTTGTTTATTAAATATCCATAAGTGACACGTAATCTAACATAGATTTTAGCTACTTGCATGAAACAATAAGGAGAAGAAACCACCATATCTACTCCGCTACTAGAAAAGGATGTGTGTTAGGTCTGCAAGAAAAAATGCATTGAATGAGAATTTAATATGAAAACAGAGCTTGGTGGGTATGACATTAATGGAATCATGTTGTATCTGGGATCCGACATAAACATTTTTCCCAACAAATCTTGGGAAGTGATGGGGAAGCCTAACTTGGTCTAGTCACCCATCCTTCTCCAATTAGCCAATAAATACAAGATATACCCTATAGGCTGGTTGGATAAAGTAGAAGTGAACATAAAATGAGTGAATACAAAGGCATACTTTGAAGTCATTGAGATCATGGATGAGTCTGATCCATATCCTGCACTACGAGGGATTGACTGGGCCCTTGACAATAATGCAGTGTTAAATTTGAAGAAGAGGCAGATGTCCTTTGAAACTGACACCCTGCGCATGGTCGTGCTACTATATCCATATGAGGGTTATTGGTACAATGATATTGTGGATGAGGATGCATGGATCTTTTTCATTGAAAACATTTACAAGATCGCGAGGTGCGAAGAGGACTACATCAACCCCATCGTAGATGGTGAATTAAGATGGAAAAGTGTCAAGTCTTGTGACATGAATTTTGAGGATGCCATGGAGAGGTGGGAAAAAAATATCTTTGAAGTTTCCATGCACATATGTGCAATAATAACAAAAGCAGTGTGATGGATCAAGTTTGAACTATCTGATGCCCCACAGTTAGATGGGACAAGGCCGATGGATAAATTCTTAGTACCTATGGAAAAAATTGTTCAAGTTGAACAAACACTTCATACCATGGATTTAATGATTCAACAAACCCCTATGTGGTGGTGGGTGACCCACCACCCAAATATTCAGAGCTCGACAAAGTTAGTAAAATTCATAAAAGTTTGATTCCAACCTATCGTCAACTTTGAGCTAGCCAACCGATATAAGGGAATTGGGGACCCTAAGGAACATATTTATTTCTATGAACAAATCTATATCTCTAAGAATATCCCTAGTTCCCAATGGGTCCATTGGTTTATCCACACAATGGACATGATTCGTAGAAGTTATTACATTTTGGAGGAACTCAGGAGGCAAAAACGTGAGTGGACCCATATGAGTTCCTCGTTTCTTTCAACCTTATGTTTCACCATGGAATACTTGGTTTGCAAATAGTTTCTCTACTATATTAAGGACTTCATTTTCCATCAATATCCAAAGGACACCACCCCTAGGATGGTATGCTTATACAATTAGCCAATGGAAAAACTAAAAGAAGCAGTTCGTTGTTGAAAGATTAATGTGGACAATATTGATGATGAGGATCCCCATGGTATCCAGATCATAATTTCTAAAGGATAACATGTACTAAAGGGAAATGAAACAAATTTAATCACACCCAACTATAATTCCCCAATGAAAACCAAGAAACAAAATATTGGCATTGACGAAGAACCCAAGATGGCCATCATTGGAGATTATTGGGATGAGACGGTCACTCAAGTTGTTGACCTCCTTAAAGAATATGAGGAATTTTTTCCTTGAATATTTTCCAACACAAAGTGAATGGAGATGTCATTGGGAGCCATGAATATCCAACTCAAGCCCGATGCAAAATCCATCAAGATAAAACCTTGTCACTTAAATCCTAAGTACGAAGAAAAGGTGTGCAAAGAACTAGATTGAAAGTTGGATGTATGAATAATTGTCCCTGTGGAGGAATCTAACTGGATTAGACATATGGTCATGCAACCTAAAACGACTGGGGATATTCACATATGTGTCTATCTGAGGAGTTTGAATGCATCCTTTTTCGATGATACTTTCTCGACACCCTTCACAGACAAGGTGCTAGAAAATGTTGGTGGTCGGGAAGCCTACTCATTCACAAATGGTTTCTCAGGATATCATGAAGTTTGGATCATAGACAATGATCAGGATAACACCCCTTTGTGACCAAATGGGGGTCATTTCCATACACAATCATGCACTTTGGATTAAAAAATTTAGTTGTAGTGCTTTCCCGAATAGTGGTTGTAGCCTTCAAGGAATTTATACACAAATTCCTCAAAGTATACTTATACTATTGGACTATGTTCAATCTATTAAAAAAACAAATCTAATCTCTTCGATTGATGTTTGATCAATGTCACCAGCTACAAATCTCTTTGAATCTGAAGAAATGCATCTTTAGTACACCCTTTTGTATATTGCTAGGCCATGTTGCGTACAAAGACAGTTTGATCATGGACCCGAATAAGATTACCGCCATGATTCAAAAATTTGTAGACATCACTTATTGCTTCACATATATATATGCAGTATCTAACTTGACCCATAATATTTTACGGATTGTATTGGGGTGGTTTGCAAAATTCTGAAGATGTGTTTTGAACCCAAAAACTCATACACTAAAGATCAACTTTCTTGATGATAGTGATATGACACAACAAAAAATAAAAGAACTCAAATTACATACTTTTGTTTCATCTTTAAGCTCCATTCAATCCAATGAAAATTTCCTTCTCCATCTCAACTATAAAAAACACATGTAAAATTACTCACATATACCAATTTAATGGATTCTCGTAAATTCCATTACTCAAATAAACCAAATAACTACACCATTGAAATCCTTGAAAAATAATCTAACTTTTGACTATAAAGTCGACCAATTTTCAAACTAGCTCAATTTCATGCTCTTTGTCTAGCAAAACAATGCATTAAATGCTCATTAACGACAAATTGAGAATTTTTTTTTTTAATTACCTAAAATCACAAATAAAAAACCTCATATTCATGATCCTTGTGACAAATCATGCATAATTGATATAAAATACTTGAAATTCCGTTAAGGTACCATTTGGCATGCTTTACGGTGCAACACCAAACTTGCCTTGTACTTGCACATACTTTCGCACAATCTTGAGATCTGTGCACCTTGAAGTATATGCATAGGGATGTGTGCCATTGCATTGAAATTTTTTCCCAATGTATGGGGCAGCCTCCAAAACCACCTCCCAAATTAGTTGCAACTTATTTACTTATTTTAGCAAAATCCTTCTAAATATGGGTTGTTGGTGGATTGGTTAAGAACTTCTTCTATTCTAGTGGAGGTTCCAGGTTCAATTCTCATGCATATCCATTGGTTTCTTTATTTTTATATATTTATAGTATATAGTGAAAACTATATACTATATAGAGTTTGCATGTGGTATAACTCCTGCGCAATACAAGGTTAAGCTCCCCGCAAACTTAACGTTCAAGTCATGCGGTGTAGTATATGAACAGGGGCTGGGGACTAGCCCTCGGCCCCTTCCCCCTCCAAACAAACCTTACATTAATTTAAATAAAATGTGAAATTTTATATGGTTAAGTACTATATGGTGTCACATTGGTAGTAGGGTTTTGTTAAGGCAGGGAGTTTATGGAGGTCATAGGGTTGAACCCTATTAACTCCAAACCTTTATGATACATTAACCATATAGGCCAATGGGAATCTTCCATGTGGCAACTTCTCATCGGCTACCTAATGCCACATGTCGAAACACCATTGAACCACTTGGATTCCACTTGTCAACCCGTGATTGAACCACCTCTGTTTCTCAGTCAATTGTACGATCGGTCAACATGGCACCTTGGGGTGTGGCCATGTCACCTGTATGGTCAAGAAACATGTAAATGTAGAGACATGACACGTGTCGCTTTTACCCCTTTGAATTTTTACTTTGACCTTCGTTGACTTGAACTTTGGTTGCCCATAACTTTTGTATGTGAGCTCTATTTGACTTGTTGTTTGTGTCATTGGAAAGATGACAACAGGTTCTACGCATTGATGTCATTTTCGAGATGATTTGATATGGTCAAAGTTTGAGCATTTATTGATCCCCTAGGACCTTCATGAGTGTTTCAGATCCTCCTAGACCTCTTTGAGTGTTCCTTATATCCTCCTATATCACACCTTCCCAATGAATAACTTTTGGACCTACAAAAGTATAGATATTGTTGGCACAGAGGCAGACCCAGGGTTCAACGCTACAAAAACAAACCAACAAAACCCTAACTACCGGCCCTTTCAGAAACACCTGTGAAGAAGATGAAGTCTTACCCGATATAGAGGCAGGGGTGGTTGCAGGACTCCAGTGTCTACAACCTTAGCTGGGACACATATCTTTGATTCTAACCACTTAACATAGCACTCAACACTTAACATTCATCAATATTTAGTTCTTAGTTATAGCGCAGCTAAACCCTAATTATAGCATAGTGCAATATTCATTCAGATATTCTACATTCAAGTACTTAAACATGTCCACATAGAACAAATCTAGTATTCATCCATACTATTAAGCACATAACATTAACATATCTATCTATCATTCATCTATGTTGAAGAACCAAGAAAGTAAACACATAAATACATCAATACATCACATAAAGAAAAACAACACAACATGTACTTAGTTCACCCCCACCCTGGGGCTACGTCCACCAACTCTTCTCTTCTTTATTATCTTGGGTCAATCTTCTTACAGGCACAAAGAATTCAAGTCCCACTCCACAGAGGACAGGAGATCTATGCACCTTGCTAGATCCTCCTTCCTTGCGTTACAGCACAAAGCCTTCCACAGTCTATCACAACCATTTACACTAAGCTCTACAAGTTTCACAAAGTATGCATAAAACATCTACAGCTCTTGATCACATAGATCCAACTCTAGCACTTAGCACAAATTGCAATTCTCTTGGTCTCATAGATGTCGCTCCTTACATCAACTAGAGATTTATTTATACTTTACAAAATAAGCCTAAACATGGGTAAACCCGTGGGCCGACATCCCCATACCCATGACATAATCATGAATCCCAAAAAGGGCCCTAAAAGGGGCTGATATCCTGTGATCTATGTTTTGTCTTGCACTCCGCCTTCAATAGCCTATCGAAGTTCCAAAATTAGGTCAAACATGACCAAGAATCCTCAAAACTTGGTCAAGGTCCAACAGGCCCCCAACACTCACCCGTGACTCGTCCCAAGTTACTCTAATATGATTAGTTCTACCTAAAAATCCTCAAGCTTGGCTTGAGCTTCTTCAACTTGTTGTTGTGCCAAGACCTCCTATTTAGTGAACTCCTGTATGAATGCTTTGTTGACAGGTTCCTCGAGGTGTTGTTCTGTTGAAGTGATGATTTTCTCCAGTTCCGATCATCGGCCTTTGATTTCTATGAACAGATGTTAAACCTCATTCTGTACAAGTTGGAGCCTATGAGTTACTTCCATAATTTTTCTCTAAATAGTATGGACCTCTTGTTGGCCAGTGCGTTGCTCTTGGGATCACTTCATTCTTTCCATAGTTGATAGGGGCTTCAACTATGCATGTATTGTCTCTGCTTGATACTTTGCCTCCTGGAGCTGTGACTCTAGTGCCTTCAATTCTATATTATCAATGAGTCGTTCATATGTCTAGGCACTACGATCACTCAGTTTCTTACATTTGAGGGAAAGGACTTTTATTCTTTCAACTGCACTTCGAGCAGTTGCTTCCCTTTGGTCCCTTACATCCTATGGGGTGTCAGTTATGGTGAGGAGCTCTAAATATGTTATTTTTTGTTGTAGCTACTGGACAACTTTTGTGAGTTGTTCTACTTGATGTGTGACTTGGTATTATGTCTATAGTTATAATCTTGTCACAGAGCAGAGTGATTCGTTTACTACTTCTTTTACTTCGAGCTTTTGTCTGAGTAACTAGTCATTTTCTTATTGAATTTTTACTTTCTCTTCTTCAAACTTGGACTGGAGGGAAACATTCTTCTATTCTACAACTTTGCGTTGTTCTATGATTTTTCCTTGTACTTTCTTCAAGGCCTGGGTGGCTTGTTCTATTTTTTCTTGTGTGCGACAAAGGCGAGCTTTGATCGCATCATCTAATTGGTGGAGTTGGGCTTGCTCATCTCCCAACTCTAGTTCTCCTGATGGAAGGGACACAGTGGACACTGCACGGCTGGACTGAAGGGCTTTCTATACCCCTCAGAATTTGACCTTAATTATGTCGTACATTTCCTCCTGTTTAGCTTCTTGCTTCTCCATGATTTCTAGCAAAGCGTCATTGAGGGCTGCTATGATGAAGTCAAAATCATCAGTAGTAAGCACAGTATTCATCTTGGTCAAGGCGGCTCTTGATTGCTTTCAGGAAGAAGGTTTTGGGGGAGAAACCTTCCTCTTATTTAGGGGATCAGTCTCATCTCTCGGTGGTGTTACTTCTCCTTGATTATGTTCAGGTCTTGTGCCATTTATCTCTTCGTCATCATCCCCTTGTTCAGGTAATACTGAAGCAATCTTNCTCAACTGTGCCTCAAGCAGTTGCATCTCTTTGATCCCTCACATCCTGCAGAGTGTCGGGCACTGCGCGGAGCTCTAAGTATGATATTCATTGCTATAGTTGATGGATAGCTTCTGCGAGTTGTTCTACTTGATGCGTGACTCGATATTCTACCTGTGGCTCTAAGCCTGTCACAGAGCAAAGTGCTCTATTGACTGCTTCCTTCACTTCGAGTTGCTCAACGAGCAACGCTTCTTTTTCTTGTTCTATCTATGTTTTCTCCTCTTCCAATTTTTTCTGGAGAGAAACCTTCTCCTACTCTGCAACTCGGTGTTGTTGTACGAGTACTCCTTGCACTTGCTTCAAGGCCTAGGTAGCTTGTTTTGTTTCTTCTTATGCTCGACGAAGGCGAGCTTCGGTTGCATCTGCTAGTCGGCGGAGTTGGGTTGGCTCATCTTCCGACTCTGGTTCTCCCGATGGCAGGGGCGTAGTGGACACTGCGCGACTGGACTGAAGGGCCTGTTATACCCCTCGGAGTTCGACCTCAATTCTGTCGTACATTTCCTCCTACTTGGATTCTTGTTTCTCCACGATTTCCTGCGAGGCGTCGTTTAGGGATGCTATGATGAATTCAAAATCATCGGTAGTGAGTACAGTCTTCATCTTGGTCACGGTGGCTCTGGATTTCTTTCGAGGAGAAAGTTTTGGGGGAGAAACCTTCCTCTTCTTCAGGGGATCGGTCTCATCTCTAGGCGGTGTTACTTTTCCTTGTTTCTGTTCAGCTTATTTTCCATTCATCTCTTCTACTTCATCATCACCCCCTTATTCAGGTGATATTGAAGCAGTCTTGCCTGAGGCACTGCTTAAGTCTTGGACCTCTTTATGTATTCTTCCTTCTATTTTGTCCGGGTGTATCATGTTCTTTGTGCGTGGTCTCTAGGATTTAAGGGTCAGACATCTCTATAGGGTCTACAGGAATAAGGAGGTCTGTCGACCAGTCCTTAGTGATCTCCTCAAGGTCCTTTTCTGTGAGCTTGTAGTATGACTGAATATTTTCTTTATGCTCGTCTGCTCGCACTGGAATGTAGATGAAGTGTCGATCTACGCAGAACTTCATCAGGGGTCTGAACCTTTTTAGGTTGTTCAAAGTCATGCAAGGTTCAACTTCGATGGCTCTCTTCAACTGGAGGTAATACGTGTGAAAAACAGTGTTCAACTGCTATTGTTTTCTCATATCGCTTGAGTATCAAAGCATGGTGAACTTCGCAGCAAGCAGCTCGATGTCCGGGAAGGTTGCACCTTCCGGCATTTCCC
>JASDQU011175571.1:0-11228 GCA_032191745.1 Picea mariana
AAGAGGTTTCTTTTTCAAATATTGTTTTTACTGCTGCATCGCCCATTTTTATTACATAAATCAATCAAATTTTTGGCTAATCCTGGGATGTGCAGAACACCAAGTAGTGTTTTAATCCTTCTATCTATGAACCTCAACTTGACTTTTCCTTGTCCTATGATTTTGGTTGTCGAGTCATCACCTAGGAAAACATTACCTCCATCATACCTTTCATATTCACAGAACCACTCCTTGTGGGGAGTCATATGAAAGGATTCGCCTAAGTCAACCAAACATGCCTCATGATCTGTATGTGTTCTTGAAGAAGCCAAGTACACATCCCCTCCTTCTTCCTTGGTGGTCCTTTCTTTTGTAGAAGGATATTCTTCAGATCCCTTCTTTTTCTCAACTTTGAATCTACACTACTTCTTGTAGTGCCCTTCTTTTCCACATCTCCAACATACCTTTACAAAAATTTTGGGAGATTTATATCTACCCTTAGAATTAGGTCTCCCACTTGAGGACTCATAGCTATTTCTTTACTAAGAGCGTCCTCTTGCAAATAATGCATCTGTGCTCTGACCTTCCATGTTCTTCCATCTCATCTCATCCGACAACAATGATAAGACCACTTCATCACAATTCAACGTAGTTGTATTACTATGTATGACCACAACCAGACTATCCCACGAGCCCGATAAAGAGCACAGTAAACTGATACACTTATCTTCATTTGAAATTTTAATCTCAACAGATACTAACTGACTTACCATAGTATTGGAGGTGTTCAAATGCTCTGCCACTGAGTCTCCATCTCTCATCCTCAAGTCATACAACTTCTTTCTCAAGAATAGTTTATTTACCAGGGACTTAGACTGATACAAATTCCCCAACTTATCCCATAAATCCTTGGCTGTAGCTTCCTATGACACATTTAGTAATACTGAATCTGAGAGACATAGTCGGATTATGCTCTTCGCCTTCCGATCCAACTTTTTCCAGTCATGTGTTGAAGTTCATGTAGGTGCAGTACCTGAATCCACCGTGATTCACTGATTTTTGTCCACCAAAATCTTCCATATTGAGCTTCCACAACTCAAAACTTTTCCCATTAAACTTCTCGATCTCCATTTTTGAACTGCTCACCATTTCTCTTCACCTGAAGAATCAATACCGTAGATCTCCCACTATAACAAGACCTATCTTAGTCCCAATCCAAGCCCTTGACCACAAAGGCGTCTCCCTGAAGCCAATAATTGCTCTGATACCAAATGTAGATTTTAACCTTGTACAATTATTTACTGCAAACATATTTTCAGTAAAAGAAACAAAAAAATACAATGGAAAATACACACATTACATAGATATTTTTCCCCTGGAATCCCAAAATGGGAAAACCAACATATTCTATATTCATTCATACCATACATTGTTTACAATATAGGAGCCAACGACATCCAAAAACCTAATCCAATGACGTGGATTAGTCAACAACCCTAATTCCTTAATCGAAAATAGAAAACCATCGGCAAAAAACCATGTGCCGAAAAGCCACCCAACAATGGACACAAAAATCGAGGCAACACAAAAAAGAGGCAAAAAAGGGTGACACATTTCCCGATGCAAAAGAATATAACACATAACCAACATGCTCACTAGAGCTAGTCGTGTAAAGAATATAATACATACCCAGCATTTTCCCACTTGTTGTTTTCTTTGCATACAGGGGGTTATAGGGTTACATATTCAACAATCCAGGGCAACAATGCCCATAGATCCTCTACACCAAGAGAACTTCTCAGCACTCACAAATTTTGTTAATGAATCTGCAACATTCTTCAAAGTGTCCACCTTCATCAACAACACTTTCTTTTCTTCAACCATGTCTCTCACAAAGTGATATTGAACATCAATATGCTTTGTCTTTGAATGATAAGTCGGGTTCTTCGCTAGAAAAATTTCACTTTGACTATCACAATCTATCCTTATAACTTATTGTACCAACCCAATACCTGAACACAATATTTGTAATCATACTGATTCCTTTCTTGCATGAGTGGCTACCATGTATTCAACTTCTGTAGTTGAAAGTTCCACTATAGATTATCTTTTGCTCAACCAACTAATTTCTCCTCCAAACATGTTAAACACATACCCGCATGTAGATCTCCTACGATCCAAATCTCCAGCCCAGTTTGCATCCACAAAGCCATGTATATCCAACACTCTGTCCAATCCTGGTCTTCCTTGGTAGCACAATCCATAGCTAACATTGCCACATAAATACCTGAAAGACCTCTTTACTGATGTCCAATGCTCCTTCCCTAGTTTTGACATATACCTGCTAAAATATCCCACTACATGTGCAATGTACAGTCTAGTACATACCATTTCATACATCAAACTACCAATCACACTCGCATAAGGAACACAAGACATGTCCTCCTTCCATTCTTGTGTCTTGGGAGACTGATCCACACATAACTTTACACCTACAGGAATAGGGACCTTGACCGGTTTACATTCCTTCATATTAAACCTCTGCAATATTGTGTCCACATATTTTCTCTGATTTAATTAAAGTTTCCTATTTTTTCGATCTCTTTTAATTTCCATGCCCATAATGAAATTTGCATCACCAAGATCCTTCATGTCAAATTTAGAGGACAACCGAGTTTTCACATCTTGGATAATCTCTTTATTGTTTCCTATCAACAACATGTCATCCACATACAAGACCAAATAAATAAAATGATCACCAATTAATTTAAAATACACACAGTGATCCTCTTTTCTTCTTGTGAAGCCAATTCCCAACATATAAGTATTAAAGTTTTTATACCACATCCTTGGTGATTTTTTTAAAGCATACATGGACTTTTTTCAACTTACATACCAACTCCTTCTTTCCCTTCACAACAAAACCTTCTGGCTACTTCATATAGATTTATTCTTCTCGCTCCCCATGTAGGAATGTCATCTTCACATCCATTTGTTCTACTTCAAAATCAAACGCAACAACAATAGATACCATAAATCTATTACAAGTTAACTTGGCAACAAGAGAGAAAATCTCACCAAAATCAATTCCCTCAACGTGGGAATAACTCTTTGCTACTAACCGAGCTTTGTATTTCTCCACTTTTCCTTTTGCATACATCTTCTTTTTAAATACCCATTTGCTGCCAAAGGGATTTCTTCCATTCAAAAACTTCACTAGATCCCAAGTCTCATTCTTATCCAAGGCTTCCATTTCTCCATCCGTGGCCTTTTTCTAGAGTTTTCCATCCTCTAAATCCACTTCATCCATAATAATTCTAGGATCATCATCAATAATAGATAAAGAAAAATTTGAATGAAAATCAGGCAGAGTATACCTTTCCGATTTCCTTCTTTCCCAAACCAATCTCCTAGACACTGAAGTATGAGGATCTTCTTCTTCTGATTCATGTTCTTTTGTAGAGTCTGATTCATCATCCTTTAAATCAAATTCTATTTTCTTTGGTTTTTCCTTACTTGGTAGGACATCGTGTTTGAAAAAATATTTTATTTATCTACATACCACATCTCGACTATACACAACCTTCTTAGTTTCTGGGTTCCAATAATGATAAGCTTTAAGACCATCTTTATACGCAATAAAGATACAATTTTCAACCTTCTTATCTAGATTACTCATGTTTTCCGTTGAAACATGAACATAGGCCTCACAACCAAATATCTTGAGATGTTTGAGAAAAGGTTTCTTACCAGTCCATACCTCTTATGGAGTCTTGTCATCCAGTGCTGATGAGGGTGATTTGTTGACAAGGTAACATGCAGTACCCACTTTCTCTGCCCATAATTCTTTCCCTAACCTAGCATCACTGAGCATGCAACTTGATTTTTCCATCAATGTCCTGTTCATCCTTTCTGCAACTCCATTATGCTGAGGTGTATATGGAGTAGTCTTCTGCCTCACTATACCGCACTTTTTACATAATTATTCAAATTTATTCCCATAGAACTCTCCACCATTATCTGTCCTCAACACCTTAATTCTTTTCTCTGTTTGATTCTCAACAAGAGACTTAAAACTCTTTAAACCTGTTAAAGACTTCAAATTTCTTCCTTAGAAAATATATCCAAGTATTCCACGAGAAGTCATCTATAAATGAGACATAGTACATAGATTTTCCCAATGATGGAACCGACATAGGTCCAAACAAATCAGTGTGAACTAGCTGTAAAATTCCTTCTACCCTCGTTGCACCAGAGGGGAATCTTACTCGATTCTGCTTCCCATATACACAATGTTCACATAAATCAAAATCTAGAGAGAAATTAGACATACCTTCAACTATACCTTTACCGTATAGTAGTTGAAGAGCCTTCTCTTCGATATGCGCTAGCCTTTGATGCCACATCATAACCTCTTCTCTAGAGATTGTAGGAGTTCTTTCTTCTTCAACTCCAATATCAAGAACAATGGAACTCCATAATAGTGCTTCCTTGCAGTTAATACAAACTTCGAAACTGATCTCCCTTCAACAACACCATTTCTCCTCGAACCATCCTGTAGGTTTCCTTTTCAAATATTGCTTTTACCCCTGCATCGTACATTTTGATTACATAAATCAAAATTTTGGCCAATCCTGGGATGTGTAGAACACTAGGTAGTTGTCTAATCATTCCATATATGAGCCTCAACTTGACTTTTCCTCGTCTTATGATTCTGGTTGTCGAGACATCACCTATGAAAACATTACGTCCATCTTACCTTTCATATTCACAGAACCACTCCCCGTGGGGAGTCATATGGAAGGGTGCACCTGATTCAATCAACCATACCTCATGATATGCATGTGTTCTTGAAGAATCCAAGTACACATCCCCTCCTTCTTCCTTGGAGGTATCTTCTTCTATAGAAGGAGCTTCTTCAGATCCCTTCTTTTTCTCAACTTTGGATATACATTGCTTCTTGTAGTGCCCTTATTTTCCACATCTCTAGCATACCTTTACAAAATTTATGGGAGATTTATATCTACCCTTAGACTTAGATCTCCCACTTGAGGATTTAGATCTATTTCTTTCCTGGGAGCATCCTCTTGAAAATAATGCATCTGTGCTCTGACCTTCCATGTTCTTTCGTCTCATCTCCTCTGACAAGAAGGATGCAACCACTTCATCAAACTTCAAGGCATTTGTATTGCTACCTATGGCCACAATCAAACTATCCCATGAGTCTGGTAAAGAACACAGTACACTGATACACTTATCTTCATCCGGAATTTTAATCTCAACAGATACTAGCTGACTTACCAAATTATTGAAGGCGTTCAAATGCTCTGAAACCAAGTCTCCATCTCTCATCCTTATGTTATACAACTTCTTTCTCAGGAATAGTTTATTTATTAGGGACTTATACTGATACAACTTACCCAACTTATCCCATAAATCCTTGGTTTTAGCTTCCTCTGACACATTTAGTAATATTGAATCTGAGAAACACAGTTGGATTGTGCTCTTCGCCTTTCGATCCAACTTTTTCCAGTCATCTGTTGAAGTTCCTATAGGTGCAGTAATTGGATACACCACAATCCACTGATCTTTGTCCACCAACAAATCTTCCATCTTGAGCTTCCACAACTCAAAATTTTTCCCATTAAACTTCTCGATCTCCATTTTCGAACTTCTCACTATTTCTCTTCACCTAAAGAATCAATACCGCAGATCTCCCACTATAACAAGGCTTATCACAGTCCTGAGCCAAACACTTGACCACAAAGGTGTCTCTCTGAAGCCAATAATTGCTCTAATCCCAAATGTAGATTTTAACCTTGTACAATTATTTACTACAAACATATTTTCAGTAACAGAACCAAAATGATACAGTGGAAAATACACACATTACACAGATATTTTTCCCCTGGAAACCAAAACCAAGAAAACCAGTATATTCAATATTCATTCATACCATACATTGTTTACAATAAAATATACATATAGGAGCCAACAACATCCAAAACCTTAATCCAATGAATTATATTAGTCAACAACCGTAATTCCTTAACCAGAAATAGAAAACCATCGGCAAAAAACCATGTGCCAAAAAACTGCCCAATAATGGACAAGAAAATCAAGGTGACATGAAAAAAGAGGCAAAAAAGGGCCACACGTTTACCGAGGTAAACTAATATAACACTTGCCCAACTAACGACGCCAAAATGCTATCGTGTGAACTATAGGTTTGGAAATTCCCGACCCAATCCATTGGATGATGATAATGGTGGGAGAGATTACCCACTGTCACCTCAAATAAACCCTCCCTCGCTTCTGTGAAGAAACAATCCAACACAAGGGGGAGTCCTGAGTGATCCTAGGGGGAAAAGAAGATGAAAAGTGATACTTAATGAAGATCTGCCCCTATAGTTCAAGTTACTAAGTGGAGAGTGGCTTATTAACGAGTCTCGAGGATGGAGGATGGTTTCCAAAGCCTTGGGTACCTGCACCAAAGTGTTACACCTGCTCGAGATAAGAGACATAACCAAGATACTAACCTAAATGTCAAAGGGACAAGTAAGTGAATCTTGTTGTCTTAAATTATATATATATATATATATATATATCAGCAATGGAACCAATCATTTACTGCAGAAATAACCATCAAAACTATTTTCCAATACTTTAGCACAATTTTTGATGGAGAATCAAGGCTGCAAAAAGATGTTATCAGATATCTTTCAGAGCAGCCAAATGGTTGTAGAAAATATTTTTTATAGAAGTTCCTATTACCCCAAGAAACTAGCCAACAACTTTCCCAACAATAGCCAATATCAAGTAAATAAACAATAACAACTTGCCAAACAGTAGCCAATATCAAGTAAATAAACAATAACAACTTGCCAACTATTTTCGGTGGCAAAAGAGTGAGATATTAAGCTTGAAAAAGAGAGATTGCAGCAGCCCTAATGGTTGCAGCATAAGTTTGTAACAACATAAAAATATATTTGACCAATCAAAATGCCCTAGTGGCTCAAGCAAGCTTAAATCATAAGGAAAAGTTTCCAACTTAGACAATTACAATATCTCATGTTTTCACGTATCCCAATTCAATGATTTTGTTTCTTCTTCAACTCCAATATAAAGAACAATGGAACTATTACATCCATCACTAATAGTGCTTCCTTGCAGCTTATACATAGTTACAAACCAAACTCCCTTCATAAACACCATTTCTCCTTGAAACATCCCGAAGGTTTCCTTTTCAAATATTGTTTTTACCGTTGCAACATCCATTTTGCTTACATAAATCAATCAAAATTCTGGCCAATCCTGGGATGTGAAAAACACCAAGTAGTGTTTTAATCCTTCTATCTATGAGCCTCAACTTGAATTTTCCTTGTCCTATGATTTTGGTTGTCGAGTCATCACCTAGGAAAACATTACCTCCATCATACCTTTCATATTCACAGAACCACTCCCTGTGGGGAGTCATATGAAAGGATTCACCTAAGTCAACCAACCATGCCTCATGATCTTCATGTGTGCTTGAAGAAGCCAAGTACACATCGCCTCCTTCTTCCTTGGAGGTATTTTCTTTTGTAGAAGGAGCTTCTTCAGATCCCTTCTTTTCTCAACTTTTAATCTACACTACTTCTTATAGTGCCCTTCTTTTCCACATCTCCAACATACCTTTACAAACTTTTTGGGAGATTTATATATACCCTTAGAATTAGATCTCCCACTTGAGGAATCATATCTATTTCTTTACTGGGAGCCTCCTCTTGCAAATAATGCATCTGTGCTCTAACCTTCCATGTTCTTCTGTCTCATTTCATCCGACAACAATGATGAGACCACTTCATCACAATTCAAGGCAGTTGTATTACTACGTATGACCACAACCAGACTATCCCACGAGTCTGATAAAGAGCACAGTAAATTGATACACTTATTTTCATCTGAAATTTTAATCTCAACATATACTAACTGACTTACCATAGTATTGGAGGTGTTCAAATGCTCTGCCACCGAGTCTCCATCTCTCATCCTTAGGTTATACAACTTCTTTCTCAAGAATAGTTTATTTACTAGGGACTTAGACTAATACAAATTCCCCAACTTATCCCATAAACCCTTGGCTATAGCTTCCTATGACACATTCAGTAATATTGAATCTGAGAGACATAGTCGGATTATTCTCTTCGCCTTCCGATCCAACTTTTTCCAGTCATCTGCTAAAGTTCCTGTAGGTGCAGTACCTGAATCCATCACGATTCACTGATTTCTGTCCACCAAAATCTTCCATCTTGAGCTTCCACAACTCAAAACTTTGCCCATTAAACTTCTCAATCTCCATTTTTGAACTGCTCACCATTTCTCTTCACCCGAAGAATCAATACTGCAGATCTCCCACTATAACAAGACCTATCATAGTCTCGGTCCAAACCCTTGACCATAAAGGCGTTTCCCTGAAGCCAATAATTGCTCTGATACCAAATGTAGAGTTTAACCTTGTACAATTATTTACTGCAAACATATTTTCAGTAAAAGAACAAAACAAATACAATGGAAAATACAAACATTACATAGATATTTTTCCCCTGGAATCCCAAACTGGGAAAACCAACATATTCTATATTCATTCATACCATACATTGTTTACAATATAATATACATATAGGATCTAGCGACATCCAAAACCTAATCCAATGACCTGGATTAGTCAACAACCCTAATTTCTTAACCGAAAATAGAAAACCATTGGTGAAAAACCATGTGCCGAAAAACCACCAAACAATGGACATGAAAATTGAGGCAACACAAAAAATGTGGCAAAAAAGGGCGACACATTTCTCGAGGAAAAATAATATAACACATAACCAACATACTCACTAGAGCTAATTGTGCAAAGAATATAACACATACCCAACATTTTCCCACTTGTTGTTTTCTTTGCATACAGGGGGTTACAGGGTTACATAGTCAACAATCTAGGGCAGCAATGCCCATAGATCCTCTACACCAAGAGAACTTCTCAGCGCTCACAATTTTTGTTAATGAATCTTTAACATTCTTCAAAGTGTCCACTTTCATCAACAACACTTTCTTTTCTTCGACCATGTCTCTCACAAAGTGACATTGAACATCAATATGCTTTGTCTTTGAATGAAGAGTCGGGTTCTTCGCTAGAAAAAATTCACTCTGACTGTCACAATCTATCCTTACAACTTGTTGTACCAACCCAATACCCGAACACAATATTTGTAATATCATACTGCTTCCTTTCTTACATGAGTGGCTACCATGTATTCAACTTCTATAGTTGAAAGTTCCACTACAGATTATCTTTTGCTCATCCAACTAATTTCTCATCCAAACAAGTTAAACACATACCCACGTGTAGATCTCCTACGATCCAAATCTCCAGCCCAGTTTGCATCCACAAAGCCATGTATATCCAACACTCTGTCCAATCATGGTCTTCCTTGGTAGCACAATCTATAGCTAACATTTCCATGCAAATACCTGAAAGACCTCTTTACTGATGTCCAATGCTCCTTCCCTGGTTTTGACATATAACTGCTAAAAATCCTACTACATGTGCAATGTACGTTCTAGTACATACCATTGCATACATCAAACTACCAATCACATCCACATAAGGAACACAAGACATGTCCTCCTCCTATTCTCGTGTCTTGGGACACTGATCCACACATAACTTTACACCTACAGAAATAGGGACCCTGACCGGTTTACATTCCTTCATATTAAACCTTTGCAATATTGTGTCCACATATTTTCTCTGATTTAAACAGAGTTTCCTGTTTTTCTGATCTCTTTTAATTTCCATGCCCAAAATGAAATTTGCATCACCAAGATCCTTCATGTCAAATTTAGAGGACAACTGAGTTTTCACATCCTAGATAATCTCTTTGTTGTTTGCTATCAACAACATGTCATCCACATACAAGACCAAATAAATAAAATGATCACCAATTAATTTAAAATACACACAGTGATCCTCTTTGCTTCTTGTGAAGCCAAGTCCCAACATATAGGTATTAAAGTTTGTATACCACATCCTTGGTGATTGTTTTAAAACATACATGGACTTTTTCAACTTGCATACCAACTCCTTCTTTTCCTTCACAACAAAACCTTCTGGCTGCTTCATATAGATTTATTCTTCTAGATCCCCATGTAGGAATGTTGTCTTCACATCCATCTGTTCTACTTCAAAATCAAACACAACAACAACAGATAACATAAATCTATTACAATTTAACTTGGAAACAGGAGAAAAAATCTCACCAAAATCAATTCCCTCAAACCGGGAATAACCCTTTGCTACTAACCGAGCTTTGTATTTCTCTACTTTTTCTTCTGCATACATCTTCTTTTTAAATGCCCATTTTTTGCCAATGGGATTTCTTCCATTCGAAAATACCACTAGATCCTAAGTCTCATTCTTATCCAAGGCTTCCATTTCTTCATCCGTGGCCTTTTTCCAGAGTTTTCCATCCTCTGAATCCACTTCCTACCTCATAGTTCTAGGATCATCATCAGTGATAGATAAAGAAAAATTTGAATGAAAATTAGGTGGAGTATACCTTTATGATTTCCTTCTTTTCCAAACCTTGGATCTCCTTGATATTGGAGTATGATGATCTTCTTCTTCTGATTCATGTTCTTTTGTAGAGTTTGATTCATCATCCTTTAAATCAAACTCTATTTTCTCTGGTTCTTCCTTACTTGGTAGGACATCGTGTTTGACAAAATATTTTATTTATCTAAATACCACATCTCGAATATACACAACCTTCTTAGTATCTAGGTTCCAAAGATGATAAGATTTAAGACCATCTTTATACGCAATAAAGATACACTTTTCAACCTTCTTATCTAGATTACTCATGTTTTCCTTTGAAACATGAACATAGGCCTCACAACCAAATATCTTGAGATGTTTGAGAGAAGGTTTCTTACCAGTCCATACCTCTTGTGGAGTCTTGTCATCCAGTGCTAACGAGGGTGATCTCTTGACCAGGTAACATGCAATACCCACTTCCTCTGCCCATAATTCTTTCCCTAACCTAGCATCACTGAGCATGCAACTTGACTTTTCCATCAATGTCATGTTCATCCTTTCTGCAACTCCATTATGCTGAGGTGTATATGGAGTAGTCTTCTGCCTTGCTATACCACACTTTTTACATAATTATTCAAATTTATTCCCATAGAACTCTCCACCATTATCTGTC
>JASDQU011175575.1:6518-20362 GCA_032191745.1 Picea mariana
TGTAGAGGCCACGGATGTGGCAATGATCTTCTTCTTACTGTGAGCACGGATCACAAAGAAGATGAACTTCCCAGATTGTAAAATGACCTTACTGCATTGCTTAGCAGAGATTAAAGAAATAGCGGAAGGCGGTGCTACCTCTGGTATCATGTACAATTGTCTACCCAAAGTAATAATAACACTGCGAGGTCTAGACTCATACACAACATGACGCTTCCACAAATATGGTTGTCCTAAAAGAACATCACAAAATTCAAGGGGAGCAATACCACACAATACATCATCTTTGAAAGGCTTGATGTCGTAGGGAAAACGACACAGTTGGCTGACACGGAGATCTCTTCCTTGGCGAAGCCTTCCGATGGTGTAGGGCTGCGGGTGCGGTGTCATTGGCAATTCCAACCGCTTGATGACCTCTGCTGAGATCGGGTTCTTATGACTGTCGCTATCGACAATGAAATGAAGCGGAGCCCCCTTTACCCACATATGTGAGTGAAAGAGGTGTTCCCCTTCCTCTGGTTCTTCTGATTCGCTTGGCTGGACTTTGGTGGTAGCGACAGTGGCATTGGGTTCAACATCGATAATCCACTTCCCTCCTTCTGGATTTGATTCGNACTGCTTGGAGCGGCATTCTTCAGTGTTGTGCCAATGGATTTTATGGTATTCACACCATTTTCTCGTGTCCTTCATCTTCTCATTTCCCTTCTTGTGTTGCAGCTTGGACTGGTTGTCCTGAGAGTGGACATATTTTCTTTGTCCCTTGCTGTGTGGGTTGGGGCCGCCTTTTCCCAACTTCGATTGTGAGGAGTTTTCATATCCAAATTCTCGCCTCTTCATCTTAAATTTCTGCTCGATCTTGACAGCATATCTATAATCCGTACCCAATGAGGCAATGTCCAGAAACTTCATTTATGTTTGAATGTATCTATGCAAACAACCACGGTATTTGAGCATCAAATGTCTCTCAGAGTATTTGATGTGCAGGGTATGGAAAATATTGGTGAAATCTGGTACCGTCTGATCCATTTCCTGACGCGGGGTGGTCCATCTAGTCTACTAGTCCTCGTAGCTTCCAACATGGTAGTATTGTTCTTTGATGGTATCCCGGAAGGAATCCCGTGTATGGGAAACCACAAATATTGCAGATTCCTCTATGGCCCTTTGCTCAGTGTAAGTATCCCACCAGTCCTTAACATGCAGGACGGCCTTGAGGAGTGCAAAAGTAATCCTTTCCTTATCGAAAAAATTGTGGACCGAAAAATACCCTTCGAGCATATTCAACCATTTATCTACAGCATCCGCATCTATCAGTCCTTCAAATAATGGAATATCAAAATTTACATGTACCTTGAAGGGGGTTGCATGGCCACTTAATGAATATGCTTCTCTTGTGGATAGACGTCGAAGGATCTGCGCAAATTTTTCCATAATTTCATTCCTTTTTTCGTGCAAGCGCTTCCTCGAGCAACATTGTAAAAGGATCTCCTGCTCCATCTTTCTTTTCCTCCCCCGTGGGTTATTGTCGGGCTCAACGTGGCTGATCTTGCAACGGCTTGATTGCTTCGAGTCCCAACTTCTTGTGCCCAAATCTTGTCAGGCACATGCATGAAGAAAAATAAATGAAGATTAGACAGCTCTCATACCACTGATCCGGATTTACGAGCGGAACGAACTGATTAACAGACTGAATACAATAAACACAAAGATATAAAGAACAACACAGATATCCAGTTAACAATGTTTTCTATAAATAGGTTGAAACTGTAAAACTGCAGAAATGAAACACTTGCTCAAATGGTGGTAGTTATCTCTGAGAAGAGATGTGGCTGCTATGCGCATATGTCCGAGCAGAATGATTACAATGAGGCTCCATAGGCCTTTTTAACATTACTCATGAATTCCAAAACCCTAGATGTCCAAAAACCTAACCCTAGGGGATGAAACACCAAAAGTTATGTGGGCCCTTATGGGTAAGTTGGTACCTCAACTTCCCGGGTTCGTAACTTTTGCATACGACCTCCATTTTAGGCGCGTGATAGCTCATTGGAAAGGTATTTTCGAGAACTACGCATTACACTGTCAAACTCTAATTTCATCTACAGTTTGATTATGGCAAGCCAAATAAACATTGTTTAGGGAAGTATAGAAAGATGTGTTGACATGAAAACATACAAAATAATCCAGTTGGATTAGGTGGGAGACCACCAGTATCCACCTGGAAGATGTGTAGGGCTTCAGACAACCCCGAAAGTGTAGAACCCACAATTAAAAAGAAGTACAGAAGAATGTGTTGAACTAAAAATTGTCAAGAGGAGCCAATTGGAATAGGTGGGTGGCCACCAATATCCACCTGGATCACCCTAAGAGAGGAGCATAAGTGCTTCCTCCTCTCACAAGGTTAAATTTCATCCATTAATTTGTGAAAGAAATCCTACCTAGGGATTGTTGGTGTACCATAGACAGTGATTCCCCTTGTGGCCAGTGTGGAGGAATGATCTAGGACATTCATTCTTCTTGGCAGTCACTCTGAGTAGTGGTCAAGTAGACTGGTCCACCTCGTCGAGCAGTCATTCTTTCGAAGTTCACAGTTGTGAGCAGTTTCGAAGAATCGTCCGTTTTGGAGGTTGGTGCAGGACAGTCATTTCCTTAGGAAATGGTTCGGACAGTCATTCCCTAGGGAAGACTCGTTCTCTCCAAGTTGCACTATGATTAGTGTCGGAGAAATGGCCCAATTAGGTGAATGGTCCAGGTTCAGCAATTAGGGACATGCATTCCCTAGGGTAGACTCGTTCTCTCCAAATTTCACTATGATTAGTACTGGAGGAATGGCCTGGTTAGGTGAATGGTCCAGGCTCATAAATCAGGGACAGATATTCTTCTATGCTTGAGAATAATAGTCCAAATAGCCCATGGTTGATGTTTTACTTTCTGAAGGCAAATGCTCTTTCAGATCTCACAGATGTGAGTGGAAGAATGGTCCAGATGACTCAGTTTGTATCATGATATTGTTATGCAAGTTGACATCAGATTATATGATTATTGTGGAGACTGTATGTCTCTGGACAGTAGTTGTATGCCATTATGGTGGATGTGTTCCATTGGTTGTGACTATGTATCATTGGTTAAGTAGTTGTGTGTTACTTGGTGTGGTTGTGTACCACCAGATAGTAGTTGTGTACTATTGTGGATAGATACAGTTTTGTTCTATTGAATGGAATTCTTCTGATTTCCATGAAGACTATCAGTAGTGTTGGAAATGATTACCATCTAGATGGATAGTCAGTGTGTTGGTGGACAGACATTCTTCAGACACGAAATGGTCCAGGACAATTATTCTTCTAGGACGTATGTCCGGATTAGAAGAATAGTCCCTGTATTCCATGGTGTGGCTTCCAACATATGTTGGAACAGATATTCTTCTAGGACGTATGAGAATAGTCCGTGTATCCCATGGTGTGACTTCCAGCATATGTCGGAACAGATATTCTTCTAGGAGATATGTTTGGATTATAAGAATGGTTCTTGTATCACTCTATGGAGTGAGTGACTTATTCAGCATCATGCCTGATTACTCAAATGGATTATGGCTTCGATAGATGAAACAGTTGATGTTATTAGATGATACTGATAGTGATGATGGTGCTCGTGATTTAATCATGAGATAGTCTGTGTGGCTATGATGATGTTATCAGTTGAATGGTATGTTTGTGCTCAATACCATTGCTTTCAATACCTCCCTAACTAGGAGGGATTGTTGATATTATGGTAGCTACGGGAGGTATTAACCTCCACGTGTAACCTTGACAAGACTAGAATATTTTGGGAAGCAAGAGAAACCCTAAAGCTTTGAAAAATAACCTAGAAGATAAGTCGACTAAAGATATTAACTTAATATTGAGTTGTAGCCCCCAGGAAGAGAAGTCGGCCCAGACAGCTAAGAAGGAGTAGTATAAATACAGAGCGCTAGAGCTCATTTAGCACACACTCACTCGCAACTGTAGAAATTTAGTTGTGCGCAACTCTAGAGAATAGCTACAGTTGCAGCTACTGCAACTTGTATTTTCGGTTTTAGGCTTGGACTTTCTCTTGGTTATGGTTTGGAATTTCTGCTTGGTACGCTAGCTATGGAGAGTGGTACGCTACCTTGGTTGGCTATTGGGTCTAGGGTTTGCTTCCGGAATTATTCTCTCTGTCAAGGTTAAGGTGCTCGGGGGTGGCTTTGTCCTATGGTTGGGTGACAATATTGTTATATTGTCTATGATGAAACGAGCACGCCTAATTTTCTAACAATGACAACAAATATTTTTACCCGGCTAACTTATTTTGGTCAGATTATTTATTTTGAGAATAATAGTATAGGGTAGAAGATCTCTTATCTCAAATCTTAAATAATCCTCCTTAATCATATTTTTGCAAGTACAAATCAACCCTAGGTCTCTCCCGTTATACGGATTGAGTCCCTTCTTCTTCTTGACAGTACGAATAAACAATACTTTATCTTCTGTTGTATAGATCAATTCGTACTCCTCGTTGGCTGAGTGAATCAGGTGTGTTCCTCTTTTGGATGTATGGATCAAGTCGTACTACCTGTAGATTGTACGGGTCCTGCCCCTATATGTTGAAATCTTGGCCCTAGATCAGCCTCTCCTCTTCAGTATTGGCCCTAACTCGATTTACCTTTAGCAGAGAACTTCTTTCCCTTGAAAAATCGATTCATGCTCGATAGAAATCTCAAACATCTTTTTATACTTGAAGTTGATCCATGTGAAAGAATGAGAAATAATCTTAGCCATTAGATCTAGATCTTGATCAATAGTTGGGACTTAATCTCTTGATGAGATAACTTAAATGTACTTTTTGAGTTCTCACAACTTAGAGAAACTTTATTCACTATAATATTCTAACACTTCCTCTTGGTGAGGAAAGTGTTCTCTATGACTCCCATCTTTTCACTGAAGTATTCAAATTTCCCTTTAGGCAATCCTTTAGTTATGATATTTGCAACCTGCTCATTTGTGGAGATGTATTGAAGCCTCACTTCCCCTTTTTGTACTCTATCCCTGATGAAGTGGTATCAGATCTCAATATGCTTGGATCTGTCATGAAAGACTAGGTTCTCTGAAAGTTTAATACAACTTTGATTATCATGGTAAATTATTGTAGGATTTAATTCAAAAATGAAGAAATCAACAAGTATCTTGTGAATCCAAAAGGATTCACAACTTGCTTGACTTGTTGCCATGTACTCGACCTCTGCAGAACCAAGAGCTACAGGATTTTGCTTCTTGTTGTACCAAGAGATCATCCCTAACCCCGAGTTGAAGTAACAACCAGAAGTACTCTTTCGATCCATCACATTCCCTACCCAATCTGAGTTTGAATATCCCACCAAGCTAACTTGGTCTCCCTTCACATACTGAATTCCATACTCGATGTTACCTTTCAAGTATCTCAAGATGTGTTTGGCTGCAATCCAATGTACTCTCCTAGGATCCACCATGTGTTGACTGAGAGTATTGACAACGAAACAGATACCGGGTCTAGTGTTGACCAAGTACATCAAGCAACCAATCGATTGCATGTAGATGGTGGGATTCACCTTCTCTGACGTAGAGGTGCTCAATTTCTTGAGATTTGTAATCATGGGAGTGGCCATAGTTTTGCAATCCTCCATCCCAAATCTTTTAAGAATCTCAATTGTATATTTTCCTTGACCAAGGAAAATCTCACCCTCTAGTTGCCAGAATTATAAGCCAAGAAAATAATGCATTAGCCCCAAATATTTCATCTCAAATTATTTGTATTTGTTCTTGCAAGTTGTAATTAGAGTTTTTGTACCTGTCAAGAACAGGTCATCAACATATAGAACAAGAATGAGAATATCACTTGTATTTCTGAGTAGGTACAGATTTAAGTTTACATTGATTTTGACAAACCCAATGCTCTGGAGATAGTTGTCAATTCTGGAATACCATGCCTTGAGTGCCTACTTGATTCCATAAAGAGCCTTTTTTAATCGACAAACATGACTTGCGATATCATGAACTTCAAATCCCTGTGGTTGTTCCAAATAGACTTCTTCCTCAATCTTCCCATTGAGAAATGTTGTCTTGACATCCATCTGATGAATATTCCACCCCATCTGAGTGGCAATGGAGATCAATGCTTGAATGGAGGTATAACGAGCTATAGTAACAAAGGTCTCATCATAGTCTACTCCTTCCTACTGAGAGAAACCACAAGCTACAAATCTAGCTTTGTATTTTTCAATGATGCCATCTGTTGCATGTTTGGTCTTGAAGATCCACTTGGAGCTTACCACGGACATTCCTTTCGGTCTTGGCACAATTTCCCATACTTCATTTTTCATTATTGAGGGATATTCTTCTACCATGGCATCTTTCCATACCTTCTTCTTAACAACTTCCTCAAAGTTGGTAGGTTCAGACTCAATAATATCACTCATAAGTGAAGCATATCCTGAGTATCTTTGAGGACGTTTACTTGTTCTAACTGAAGTCCTTGGGGCTTTTACTTGTTCACTGGCTTCTTTCAATAATTGTTCAACCCACTTTGATTTTCTTTTCTTAGAGGATTTTAACCGATCTTCCACCTATTCATGATTTTGTTCTCAGTAGGAGAGTATGTGGACTGAGGAGATGATGCTTCCTCCTGCTGAGAAGTTTTTGTTTCAAGAACATATTCATCCCTAAGAGACTTCTGGAAAGGTCTTTCTTCTTCAAATTTCACATCCATTATTTCCATAGTTTTCCTGACAGATGGAATGTACACTATGTAGGCTTTGAAAGTTTCATTGTACCTAACAAGAATCCATCTCTCTGTCGTGGGATCCAACTTGGTCTATTTCTATGCAGGAATATGACAATTGATAAGACATCCAAAGATATGTAGATGTTTGATGTTGGGTTTCTTCCCGATGAAGGCTTCTTCTGGAGTTACATTTCCTAATACTCTATGAAGACTCATATTTTGAAGATATATTGCAGTGTTACAAGCTTCTACCCAAAAGAACCCTAGAAGATCCTGATCATGCAACATTGCCTTTGATGCCCCTACAATTTCTATGTTCTTCCTTTCTGACACTCCATTCTGCTGAGGAGTGTATGGAATTGTTAACTCCCTCTTAATTCCTATTTTTGCAAAAAAAATCTTTAAGGCATGAGACGTGGATTCTCCTCCATTGTCTAATATGAGGACTTTTATCTTCTTCCCAATTTGATTTTCAACAATAGCCTTAAACTCTTGAAACCCTCTAAGAACCTCTTCCGAGGTTTTGCCTTTCAGAAAATAAATCCAAGTTTTTCTTGAGAAGTCATCTATGAAGCTAATGCAATATCTGAACTTTCCCCCTATAAAGAGAGATGACATGGGGCCACAGATATCAGAATGAATCAGATCCAAAATTCCTTTGGACCGATGAGCACTTTTAGGAAATGTTTCTCTCGTATATTTTCCTAGAGCACATCCTTTGCATACTGCGTGATGATCTATACTGAATGGAGGCATTCCTGTCATAACCTTGCCCAAAATCTTGAGGGCACCATGACCAATATGAGCCATCCTCGTGTGCTATAGTTCACTATCTCTACTACCATTGCTACTGGCTAGAGCATAATGTGAGTCAAATTGAAGCTTGTACAGTTTATCTTTTCTTACCCCCAATGACTTTCTCAAATTTTTTTCTCATATTCTTAGGCTTGATATAAGCCCTTTGCTCCTTGAAGGATACTTCATATCCCTTGTCTTCTAAAGCAGATACTAAGACCATATTTTTCTTTAATCCAGGGACATAGAGAACATCTGAAAGGTAGAGAGGTTTTCATGACTCCCTCTCAAAATTTACAGTTCCTATCCCGTTTGGATGATATGCAGAGTCATCACCCAGAAGAATCTCAAAGTCAAAACCTTTTTCTTCAAGATTACTGAAATAATGTTTATGACCAATCATATGACTGGATGCTCCAATGTCAATATACCAAACATCTTTGGTTTGAGTACTTGACAGAAAAGCCTTGCAACTGTTGTCTGTCATTCCAACTCAATAGTGAAGTTGAGCTGCTCAGATCTTGTGCTTTGATACCATGTAAAACTTATAGCACAAACTCATATATATCCCTGCAAACTCAATGATCTAGAAATGCACATTTATGCTACAAATAAACACAATACTCAGAGTAAAGAGCAAACACATGAGAAGAAATATTTGTACCCAGCTAACTTCTTTTGGTCAGAGTATTTATTTTGAGAATAATAGTACAAGGAAGAATATCTCTTATCTTGGATCTTAAATAATCCTCCTTAATCAAATTTATGCAAGTACAAATTGACCCTAGGTCTCTCCAGCTGTACGGATAGAGTCCCTTCTTCTTCTTGACAATATGAATCAACAGTACTTTCTCTTTTGTTGTACAGATCATATTCTACTCCTCGTTGGCTGAGTGAATCAAGCGTATTTCTCTTCTGGATATACAGATCGGGTCGTACTACCTATAGGATATACAGGTCCTACCCCTATATGTTGAGGTCTCAACCCTAGCTCAGCCTCTCCTCTTTAGCCTTGGCCCTGTTATCGCATAATCTATACTTGCCCAAAACCTAAAGGCAAGTAGGCCTAGATTGATGTAACACGAAGGTAGTACTATCATTGTCACCCCAATAGGATGCCTCTTTCTATTTAGGAGGAGAAGAAACTCACTCCAAGGGAGGCGTCCCAAGACCTAGTTGGTTGATGAAGGGTAAAAAGACCAGGTAAAACCCACCCCTCTCTCTAGGTCACTCAAGGAAAAAAATCATTTGGTAAAGTTTAAAGGGGGAAAAGGAAAAGTAAATGAATGGTACCTGCCCTTTACCAATGAAACAACAAAYGTTAGCACCAAGCAATGATATCAATGTTTAGTGACTTCAAGATATAAATATGCTACTAAAACAACTAAAGATGAAAATTATAGCAGCGAAAAATATGTTTAGAAATTGCAAGCTATGATGACAAGAATGTTATAAAGACCTTGCAACGTTGATAGTATTTTGTCACTTGTAATTTCAAGATTTAAAGCAAATCAATAAGTGACTTAAATAGGTTGTCAAAGTACTTGCAACAACAGTAAAATAATAATTATGACAACAACAAAACCACTTTAGAAAGTACTTAAATCAGGCAAATTTAAACAAACACTTTAGCATATAATGATAGTAGTTTGCCTAGTACAAGTGTTGGGTGGTTTTATAAACAATTTGAGGGTTGTTAAGGGGCTGCAATGATGGTTGTAACAGTAGTTACAACAGCAGCAACAGCCTTAGACAACTTCAGAAATTTGCACCTAGAAAAATAGCAAAAATAAGACTAGAGCCTTGGGATGATAGCACTTAGGCAAATGCAAATTTATGGATTAGTTTTAGAGGTTAGTATGTTGATTAAGGCTGCTAAATAAGGGTTGTAACAGCAATTATAGCAGCAGTAATATGGTTGTTAATGTTAGTGAAAGTTTCAAGAAGATGTTTTGAAATTTTGTTTGGTCTCATTCATCCACAAGAGTGTAGAAATCAGTGTCTTTTAGGGGATTATGGAGTCAATAATAGTAACAACATCACTTGGGAAATAAAATAATGATAATTCTTAGCTAAGGGAAGAAGTAAATGCAAGAGGTATTGGCACTTCAAGGCCTCAAACATTTGCCATTTTTTAAGGGAGGTTTTGCTAGAGAGTAGGCACTTCTAGGCCCTAGCATACCTTCCTTCCTTAGATTTTGAAAGACAATTTAATTGGTGACAAGACTGATATTACTAGAGAGCTAGCACTTTAGGTCTCTAATAATCACTCCCAAGAAAATGTATAATTGGCAAGATCAAGCTAGTAGAATAGTTATAGAAAAAAAGAAACATTTGTTGTTTCTCCCCTAGTGTTTAAACAAACAATTTCATAATCTTAGACATGAAACAAGTAAATTTTACCACAAACATCCATAGCATGAATAAAAATGCAGATTTTCCACTTACTTCACCAAGAATAATCAAGTCAAACCCTTGTTGAAGACCATTCCGCCATGAAAAATGCCAAAATACACCACCATAAAGCTCTCCCAAGAGGTGTGCACTAGTTATTTCAGCCAATAACCCTTAAATAGGGTGAAAATTTCAGACCACCACTTGTGTGTGATGAGTTATCATGAAAATGAATGTCACTTTATGTTTATTTATACCAAAATTTGGCCTTTAATTATTTTAGGTCAAAATATCAGGGCCGACCTGACCAATTTACTACAAAATAAATTCAATTTGCATCCAAATAGGCCTCCAAAGGTGACGTCATGCCCTCCTAGGGTGACATTGGGCCTCAAGTGTGGGACGTTGGGCAAAGGAGATGAAACGTTGGGCCTCCAAAGGCCTAAAATTTTCACACACGTGCCAATAGCTTCATGAATGCCTCCAAGGTAACAACCCTAGCTGACAAATGATGTCTAGGGCTGCAGAGGTGACGTCCAAGGCCTCCCAAGGCCAACGTTCAAGTGGGAGGAGCATGAGACCTTAGGTATAGGTCTTCCACAGTGCCTAGGAAGGCAACGTCCTTCTTTCGTCTGGTGCAAGTCTTCAGTCTCTTCTTACCCCTAGGTGGGGTTTTAGCATCCATTTGTGAGCTTTGAGCCCCCATGAAGGTCTGAGCTAATCATTCCCTCATGTGTACTTGTCCACCTGACAAGGTCCTGCAGAAACAACAAGTACGCCCTCCAGGGGTTCATAAGTCACAAGGATCATAGCATGTAAATCGCATCAAATAATTAAATTACCCAAACATGTGCATCAAAACCCCCTTAACCCCAAACAAATGCTCAAAGACGTTATGCAATTTGACAAGTTAGGTTTGGAGAGGGCCTCAGGGTGTCTTATTGGGCTAACCTCTCTTAAGTTTGGGGTGTTTCCCAGGTGGAGCCTAGTCCAAATCATGTAAGTGTATAAGGTGGCATGGGGTAAATATTTGGGCATGGGGTGCATGTGATAATAGGGAAATGTAGAATCTTACATGTGGGTGCCTTTGTGGAGGGTGAGATGCACCTTGTCATGGATGCAATTGTTTCCTAGCCCATTCATTGCCATTCTTTATTTCATTTGAGATTTTTCTCTTGTGATTCAAGGGAAAAGTTGAGGGCCATTGTCCCGGCTTGATGACCATAGGTGACAATGTTCTCCACAAACATTTCACGGAAATGAGAAGTTTAGCTCGTAATGAGACCCCCTTTCTCTTGGCTATGCCACCAAGAGCCACTACCCTGGTTTGGTGACTAGATAGGTAGTAATGTTATACCGCTACATGCCCATGGTCATAATAGGTCGGCTCGTGATGAGACCTATCCATCAACTAGTACCTTGAGTGTTTATGTTATCTTGTGGGTCCCCTTTTCTTACTGAGAAGCTTTTCACTGCTTTCTCGGGGATCCCTGGGCAAAGCATCTCGAAGGTTTCAAAATTAGCTTTTAACTCTTGCCAACTACTTTTACCCTCTGGGCCTTTAGCCCCTTCTTCCCACGAGGTAAGGTACAACCCTTCCTAGTGTAGACAATCCCAATGCCCAAACAAAGAAAGGGGAGATGGAAGGAATAAAGATGGAAAGTGGTAAGTATGAAGGGAACGGACGATGACTCTTCAAGGATCCACCCAGTAGCAACCCATCCTAAAGGGAAATCAACTTACTAGGGCACTATGTCACCCTTCCAGGTTTGAACTAGGCAAAGAGCATAATTTCCAAGCAAACGCCATGAAATCAAGAAGGATTCAATACAACATGTTCAAGTGCTTCAAAAATCAGAGTGATGCATACCATGATATCCGGAGTCATTACCTCATGGACAAAGACTTACTACTACTTCAGGACCAGGTTGGTGTGATGGATATTGTTGTTGGTGATATGTGGACTACAGTGAAGAAACGAGGGGCCCTCCAGGGCCATGCTTAAGTCGTATGGCTCTCGGTACTCCATGTATAGGTCCTGTGGGCCTCGAAACATGATCTCCTTAGTTATCCCTAGGTTAGGGGATAACATCTAGCTCGAACTCGAGAACATGTGCTCATCGTAGAGTTGATGAGAACCTCAGCATATCTGGTATGACCTATGCCTTCTAAATCTCAACAAAAAACATTAGTAATCCCTAAGGTGGTGATATCACCCCTCGTTCATATATGATAAAATAAACAAATAAAAGCATCTCTAGTCTAACATATGATTATGAGCATACATATATACATAATGAATCAAGACAATATGAAACATGCAACTATAACTATGTTAACATGATATGCAATGGTATGTACAATGGATGCAAATGCCTACCTATTCTAACTTACATGTACTTATCTGTCAAATGCTAGGTATAAGCATACAACCAGTACAACCACGCTAGCAATGTATCATAACACTTGCCTTTGTGCTTCATCATAAACCAAAACAATGACAAGTTAAGCACAAAATAAACATGAGTTAGAGCATGCATTATATCATAGGAAGTCATAAAGTCTATCTCATGGAGGCGAGAGGTGTTGATGAATGCAGCTATGTGAGAAATTCTCCAGCTTACAAACCTGTGAGGTGTGGATCATTGCAGCTATGTGAAGCCTTTCTCTCAGCTTACAAACCTGAGAGAAAGCCCCTAAGAAGGGTATGTGGTTCCTGCCTGAGACAGAGCTAGAAACGTAGAGATGACCTCCTCCATTCAGAGAGTTGAGAAGAAGTCCAGATGATTATCCAGTGGGAAAGGTGATCTGTTGAATTAGGACGTGCTTGTGGTTGAGCACAAGGTGAATGTGTGAAATCCAAAAGTGTTGGGTGCATCATCATGAGAACAGAAATGAAGATGATGTATTAGCCTCCTCTGAGCAACAGAGTTGACAAGAAGACTCCAGATGATTCTCTTGTGTGTGGCAATGAGAAATAAGATTTGTAGAGCGGACGTGCCTATGGACGAGCACATGTGAACGTGTGAAGATCTGGTTCTTCTTTGAAATGCAGTGAATCAGAGCTATGACATCCCTATGGATGTTCCCCTAGTGGATGAGCACTAGTGGGTGTATCAAACCCTTTGCTATATACTGTTCAAGAGTTAGACTTACCTGTAACCCTAATTTTTATGTAAAGGGTATAGGTCGGCCCTACCTTAATGTGTCTAATAATAAATGCAAAAGATAATTAATATTGTTAATATTAATTATAATAATAATAAATATAGAGTGACTTAGAGAGGTCGGCCCCATTGAACCAATAAACGTCTTTGTTGGTTGGACAAGTATAATATAAGTAAGAGATGATTCCCCATTGTGGAATCATATCTTCCTTGTATGTTTGGAAATTTCAGCAAATACATCTACTTGGGAAAAGGTGCGCACCTCTCTTGGGCGCTAGTCTTCTAGGGCTTAAGCACCCTCTTGTGTGTTAGGTCATTCTTGGTGGTGAAAGGTCTTTCTCTTGAAGAATATAGCAAAGGATTTGGTTGGGTTTTCTTGCCTTGTTGAGAAGGGTTTCCTAGGATATTTTTTGTGTTCTTGTGCATGGTGTTTCTTCTTGTGATCTTGGTTGCTGCAACATTCTTGTTTATGGTTAAGACATGATAAAATGAAATTAACTACATGATTAACCTAGCTTATTGAAAATTCAACAATGTATTAGAGCTTAGGTCTTGAAGATCCCATTGCACAAGCATCTTCCAACTCCTTCTCTCACTCATTTGCAGAAACCGTACAACCTTCCTAGGGTTTCCAAAAAATCCGTACAGCCTCCTTTTCTGAGAGCTTTCACCACTCAAAACTTGGACGCTTGGGCTGAAAAATACATAGAAGGGTAC
>JASDQU011175575.1:32291-42917 GCA_032191745.1 Picea mariana
CCCTCCTTCCCATGGCGTTCATGATCATTCCATTCCCCTTGTCCCAGGAAGCCTTCCTCCGAATATTCGTCTCTATCGTCACCCCTTTTCCAAAAAAAATGAAATTGAGAAAATGGTTCAAGAATTGCTTAACATAGGTGTTATCTGCCCTAGTACGAGCCCCTACTCTTCTCCTGTGGTCATGGTCCTTAAGAAATAAGGTTCTTGGTGCATGTGTCCTGACTTCCGCGCCCTCAACAAACTCACCATTAAAGACAAGTTTCTCATTCCTGTCATTGATGACCTCTTGGATGAATTGAGTGGCACCCAATTCTTTACTAAAATTGATCTTCGTTCTGGCTACCACCAGATCCATATGAAAGAGTTAGACATTCCTAAGACTACCTTTAGAACTCATGAGGGCCACTATGATTTTTTGGTCATGCCCTTTGTCCTGTGTAATGATCCCTTCACTTTCCAAAGCCTCATGAATCATGTCTTCCGTCCTTTTCTTTGTCATTTTTTCTTAGTTTTCTTTTATGGTATCCTCATCTATAACAAAACCTGGACAAACCATCTTGCTCATGTGGATCAAGTTCTCCATCTACTCTCTCAACACCAACTTTTCCTAAAACAATCTAAATGTGCTTTTGGCCCCTCAGAAGTTGAGTACTTGGGTCATCTTGTTGGCAAGGCAGGTGTCAGGGTGGATCCAAAAAATATTGAAGCTATGAAAGACTGGCCTCACCCAAAGACTCTAAAAATCTTGCATGGATTTCTGGGCTTAACAATTTATTATCACAAGTTTGTTAAGAATTATGGAAATATTGCGACACCTCTCATTGTACTCCTTAAAAATAATTCTTTCAATTGGACTCCAGCTGTTGCTCAAGATTTTCAAACATTGAAGATGGCCATGTGCACCACTCCAGTCCTGGCCCTTTCTGATTTCACAAAGACCTTTGTCGTGGAATGTGATGCTTTAGGGAAATGGAACTGGCGACGTCCTTATGCAAGAGGGTCGGCCTTTGGACTTTACCAGCAAACATATGTCTGAATGAAATTTGGACAAATCAATCTATGAAAAGGAAATGTTGGCTATTCTACATGCAGTTGATCTTTAGCGCCCTTATCTATTGGGGCAATGCTTCCAAATTAAGACAGATCATCAAAGCCTTAAGTATTTTATGGAACAACACATTTCCTCCCCAGAGCAACAAAAATGTGTGACTAAGTTCTTTGGATATGATTATGAGATCATTTACAAGAAAGGAAAAGACAATGTGGTTGCAGATGCACTTTCCCGAAAATATGAAGATGAAGGGTCCCTTTTTCTCTCTGCTTCATTGTACCAGATTGGCTCCAAGCTGTTCGCCAGGAATGACTACAAGATCCCAAAAGTTTTCATCTGATACAACAATTGCAGTCCAATTCTCCAGTTTCCCTAGGGTACTCTTGGCTCGATGATGAGCTTCGATACAAATGTCATTTCTATTTAAGTAAACATTCAAAACATAAACCCACGGTACTTTTTGAGGTTCATGATACACCCATAGTTGGGCACTCCAGGTTTACCAAAACCTGTGACAGGGTCAAACGTTCTTTTTTCTGGATGGTATGAAACAAGACTTTCATAATTTTGTGGTTGAATGTGATGTGTGTCAACGCAGCAAGGGAGAAACAGTCAAATCTCCCAGCACACTACAATCGCTTCCAATTCCACCTGCTATTTGGTGGGATATCTCTATGGATTTGATTGAAGGCTTACCTAAATCAGGCAATAAATCATCCATCATGGTGGTAGTTGACCATCTTTCCAAGTATGATCATTTCTGTGCTCTTCAACACCCATTTACAACATCCACTGTGGCTCAACTTTTTGTGGATTAGGTCTTCAAGCTTCATGGCATGTCACATTCTATTGTTTCTGATCACGACCCAACTTTCACCAACAATATTTGGCAAGGACTATTCAAGCTACAAGGCACCCAATTGCATCTCAACACAACTTATCATCCCCAAACTGATGGTCAAACTGAAGTTGTCAACAAGTGTTTGGAAACATATTTGAGGTGTTTTGCCTTGGAAAAAAAAAATCAGTGGGCTCAATGGTTACCACTAGATGATTGGTGGTACAACACTTCATACCATACAACTACCCGCATGACTCCTTTTGAAGTGGTATATGGACAAAATCCACCTTCAGTTCTCTCATATTTTCTAGGTGTCTCAAAGGTCCAGGCAGTTGACGAAATGCTTACAGTTCGAAAGGCTATTCTCCGTACCCTCAAAGAGAATTTGGTCATGGCTCAGAATCGCATGAAGAAACAAGCAGATCAAGGTCGCTCTGAACGTGAATTTGTAAAAGGAGATCAAGTGTTTCTTCGACTGCAACCTTACAAGCAAAGTTCCCTCAAGGCTGACCATTGTCAGAAACTGGTGCCCAAATTTTATGGTCCTTCTACCATTCTCAAGCATGTGGGATATATGGCCTATCAGTTAGCTTTTCCCAATCATTATAAGCTACATCTTGTTTTTCATGTTTCTTGCTTAAATAAGGTGATTGGAACTAAGTGCCAAACTCAAACCAACCTTCCCGAGTTGGATGAAGAAGGATTAATTTGGCTACAACCACAAGAAGTTTTGGACTAGCATGAGCATCGCTTGGATCAACGAACCATCAAGGAAGTGTTAGTCCAGTGGAAAGATACAAACCCAACTGATGCCACTTGGGAACCAACTACCATTCTGCAATAATTTCCACATCTCAAGCCTTGAGGACAAGGCTGTTTTTAAGGGGGAGTACATGTTAGGGACCTAACCCCTCACGTAGGTAGAGTAATATATTTTGATGTAATAAAGGTCAATATTAATAAGGCCTAGCAATAAGGAAGAATAAGTCGAATTTGAGAAGACCTAACAGAAGCTTCTGCTTCTAGAAGGATTTTCCTCTAGATGGTTTTTTTGATAGACATGTTTAGTATAAATAGGAGTCGAGGGTATTAGAAATGTTGTCTTTGATATTATTGTAATAGAGCTCTGCTCAACTAGAGGTTTCCCCCTCGAAGAGGCAAGTGAAGATTGCTCTCAGAATGAAAGTGCTCTTTCTGGTGTTATTCTTATATCTTTTCAGTATTATTGTGGTGTTTTTATGGTTATATTGTTGTTTATCTACCATTTCTAGCATTTTATTTCTATTATGCATACTTTTTATATATGGAGTATTACACAAAAGGTCATCATAAGAATGAGTGCCCAACCTTTGCGCAATACTTGGGAACATGAGTGTTGAATCCTTTACCCCCATGAGGACCATTGTGTGAGATATGTAGAACACATGGACATGATCCCTATCATTGTCCCATGATGAAAAAGTATCAAACAATACCCAAGACTACATTTTGTAATTTTTTCAAGTCAATTGGACATGACGACAAGGACTGTAGAAATTTGGAGATAATGAAGGAGAGGACTTCAGATACTTATAGGGTGCAGTATGAATTAATGTCAGGACAATATGTGCATCATCCAAAATATAACAATGCACAACAGTTTCAAGCACATCCAAAATATAACAACGCACAACAGTTTGCAACACCACTGCAGTACAATAATGCGTAGTCATAGTATAATCAGGAAACACAGTAAAATACACCATGCAGAGACAACCAAGGAAACATAGGAGGATTCATAGGAGGAGGCCATGGAGGTAGAGGGTTTGGAGGAGGTAGAGGACCAATATTTTTTCACAACTATTAGAAACCTGGACATTATGCAAGAGATTTCCCATTGCCACCTGTGACATGTATGTATTGTCGTGCAACATAGCATGATACAAAATATTGTCCGATACTTTTGGTAAAGATACAAGAAAATAGGAACCAGAATAATCAGAATGTGCAATGGATTGTTGTGGAAAACAAAGAAGAGGATGGGAAGAAGATCCATATAGTTACTAGATTTGGATCCAAGACAGGAGCAAATGTAACAAATAAGGATCAAGATTAGTACCAGTGGGTCAGGGAGAATACAACACCCCAACATAATTTTGATGCGCGTAAAGAGGAGACATTCGAGGAGGCTAGAAATGATATTTTGAAGGAGAATATTGCATCTACTTCAGGAAAAAATCTAGGAGATGGTGTACCGGTCTATGACATGCCTCACTTATTTGATCAGATCAGTAGGGATCAACCACCAGAACAAGTAAGAAATCTGAGAAACTTTTTGAGGTCTTGTGTGAAGTTGTTGAATGATAAAATCTCTTTACAAGTATTACAGATTATGTTGGAAAAGTGAAGTTCTGGAGAAGAGATGAAATTAGAATGGAAAAGAGTTAATCAGGTTCATAAGAAGAGAAGAATGAGTAGGGAATTCAGGTTGAATGCAAACATTGGAGATTTCAATACGGGTGATATTATACTAGACTCATGGTCTAAAGTAAATGCTATGCCTAAGAAAACATGAAAGCTATGGGGGAACCTACACTAGGGTATTCACCAATTTAGTTGAATCTATAAAATCAACATAGAGTGGTGTCAATTGGTATATTGAATGGGATACCAATAGATCTATATGGTGTGCACACCATGGTAGACTTTGAATTGATTGACATAGTAGATAACACTTCACCATATCCAACATTTTTCGGTCTGGATTGGGATTTTGATAATCAAGTTATTATTAACTTTAATACCAAGAAGATGATATTTGAATTAGGAGAATACAGAGTGATTGCAGCATTAGATCCTTTAGAAGGAGGGAGATATGTGGAACCCATGACAAACAATTTTATTACAAAAGACATAAATCAATTGTATAGAACTACCACGCTTGAAGATGATTACATCAACCCAACTTTAGATGGAATGATGAGTTGGAGGAGAATTAGTTATTGTGCTTCAGACTCTAACATAGGAATAGAGAAATGACATCAATGATTACATGAGGTATCTACTAGAATATGTGCCAAAATTACACATGTGCTAAGGTGGGTTGGTACAGAGGTAAGAGAACCTCCTACTTTCCATGGTCAGAATGAATTAGAAGAATTTTTAATGAATTTTGAATTAGAAGTAGTGGAAAATCAAAGGTTACCAGTATTAGACATGGATTTGAAAGAAACACTTGAACGATGGTCGAGAACTCATAAATAGAATATTAATAACTGGTATCAATGCAAGAGGTTACGACACATCAGATTTGGCACAGAGAAAGAGAACATATATGTGGAGAAGTATGATGGAATTGGAAAACCTAGAGAACATGTAGAAAAATGTATAATTAAGTGGAGATTGGTACCACGAGAGGAATGGCCACATCACTTTATTGATACATTAGAATGCCTTCCAAGGAATTGGTACACAGAATTGGAACAACGTAGAGAAACTGCAGATTGGAAAGAAATGCAACATAATTTTGTGATCACATTTTCATTTGAACATGAGAGTTCGGAAATAGAGACAACACTAAAGGTCGTAAGAGACAATATTTTTGAAGAACCAGAAGTGGAAATAGTGAACTCTTATCAGAACTAGAAGAGACAGACAGTTAGATAGTTGCTACAATGTTATCATGTCGCAGAAGAAGAAGACCTAGCTGAAGAAAACTCGTGCAATATAATGATAATAGAAGTTGAAGGGGAAAGAGAAGTAGAAGGTCCACATTTAGAGTCAGAATATTATGTCTCACATTTGAAGATAAAGAAGGTAAATATTGGAACAACAGAAAACACAAAGATAACAAGTATTGGAGATTATTGGGACAATCAGATAGTAGACAGAATAACAGAATTTTTGCGCGAATACAATGATTTGTTTCCAGCGATGTTTTCAGAGATGAAGGGATTAGTAGGAGAACTTGGAGAGATAAAGATCCCCTTGAAACCATATGCTAGACCAATAAGACAGAGACCCTACAAGTTGAATTTAGTGTATAAGTAGAAAGTGAAGGCATAAATTGACAATATGTTAGAGTTTGGTGTCATAGAACCTGTGGAAGAATCATAATGGATCAGCCCTATGGTGGTATAGGAAAAAAATCAAGGGGGGAATCAGGATCTATGTTGACTTGAGGAATCTGAATGATGCTTGTTTACATGATCCCTTCCCCACCCAATTTAGAGATGAAGTATTGGATAATGTAGGAGGCCAAGAAGCATATTCATTTACAAATGGGTTTTCAGGGTATCACCCGATCAGAATAGCACCAAAAGATCGACATAAGACAACATTTTCCACAGAATGGGGTTCATATCAGTACACAGTGATGCCTTTTGTATTAAAGAATGCACCTGCCATTTTTTCAAGAGTAGTAGTAGTTGTTTTATTGAAGGACCATGTTGAAGTGTAAGATTGATGTTAGACATGTGTAGACAATGTCAAATTTCATTGAATATTAAGAAATGCATTTTCAATGCACCTGTTGGTTGATTCTGCCAAAATTGTTTTCATAGTGAATTTACCACCACCTAAGTCAGTGTGCCAATTAAAAAGTACACTTGGTCATACAAGATATTACAGGAAATTTATAAGGGTATATGCACATATTACTGCGTCGATGGATAAATTGTTGAAGAAGGATACTAAGTATCAATGAAATGATAAGTGCCAGCAGAGTTTGGACATCCTAAAGGAAAAAATGGTGACAACGCCAATTTTAGTATTTTTATATTGGTCCAAAGAGTTTCATGTGCATGTGGATGCATATTCAATAACACTTGAAACAATATTGACACAACTAGGAGAAGGTGATATAGATCACCCTATTGCATTTTCTAGTAGGAAGTTGTGAGACTCAGAGCAGAATTACAACACAACTGAAAGAGAAGGATTGGCTATGATGTATGCGTTGCAGAAGTTGAGACATTTTTTGTTAGGACAAAACTTTAAGATGTTCATAGATCACTCTACTCTTAGATATTTGGTCAATAAGCTAGTGTTGGGGGGAAGAATATGCAGATGGTTACTATTGTTTCAGGAGTTTGATTTTAAATTTGTGATGAAACGTAGAATATTGAATGCAGGGCCATATCACCTATCAAGGATAACCAATGGAGAGGAACCAAGCAGTTTGGAGGATAATTTTTGTGATGCACAACTCTTCTTAGTACAGATTGCTAATGAATATTTTGCTGACATTATTGAATTTTTGAGTACAGGATTTTCCCCAAAAGAGTTTAACACTATGCAAAGGAAGAATTTGGTAGTCAGAGCTGTAGACTACCAGCTAATTGTAGGTCATTTGTATAATCTTGGTGCAAACAACATTTTAAGGAGATGTGTCATGGGCATGAACGTCTAATCATATTAGCAGAAGCGCATGAAGGAATAGTTGTAGGACATTATGCAGGGAAAGATATTGCGTAGAAGATATTGCACATAGTATTATGGTGGACAATAGTTCACAAGGATGCAAAAGAGTACTTTCAGAATTGTGATGTTTATCAGAGGGTTGGAAATCCATCCAGAAGGGATGAGATTCCATTAAGATCTCATGTAACTTTGAAAGTGTTTGACAAGTGGGTCATAGACTTTGTAGGACCTATTAATCCACCGGCCTGAAGATCAAGAGAAAGATATATTATAACAGCGAGAGAATATTTAATTAGATGGGTTAAGGAAGCAATAGTAAAGGATTGCAATGTAGAGACTGCAACACACTTTTTATTTGAACTAGTGGTCACAAGATTTGGATGCCCTAGAATTGTGATGAGTGATCAGGGGACTCATTTTATTAATAGTATTATCCAGGCAATGCTTGAATAATTTGAGATACATCACTAGAAGAGCACCCCATATCATCCTCAGGCTAATGGAACAGTGGAAGCATTTAACAATATTTTGGAGAATGCCTTAAAAAATATTTGCAATGTAAACATGGATGACTGGGATTTGAAGGTACCAGCAGTGTTATGGGATTACAAAACTACATGCAAGAAGCTTACAGAGTAGAGACCTTTCAGATTGGTGTACGGACAATAAGAAGTAGTCCCTTTGGAGTATTTGATACCTAGTCTGCGCATTGCAGCTATTACAAACTTGACAGAAAGAGGCACAACATAGGAAATATTCTCTCGACTCATGGAATTAGAAGAAGACGAGATCATAGTTGGTTTCCATCAAGGAGTATATAAACCAAAGGAAAAATCTTGGCATGACAGAAACATCAAGAAGAAGAACTTTAAAGTTGGAGATCTCGTTCTCCTCTATGACAATAAATACTTGCAGCACCCAGGGAAGCTCATAATGCATTGGTTAGGGAAATATGAGATAAATTTTGTCACGTATGGAGGTGTTGTGTAGTTGTAGGATTTAACATGCAAGGAAATTCAAGGTTTGGTGAATGGTAGTCGGCTGAAATTGTATAGGGACAATCAACCCATTAACCTTCAGTAGATTTCATGCATAAGAGTAGAGTTGTACATATTGTATATAGCAGGAGTTAAAAAAAGAAAAAGGAAGAAAACGATAGAAAAAGGTAGAAAAATGAAAAATCCAAAAAATAAGTAGGTAGATGGATAAGTGGTAGACACACAATTGAAGGATATAGAGTGCAACATAAGATATAAAGAGGTATGATAGAACTTGAAGATACTGCGCCATAGAAAATGATGACCAGACAGAAAACACAACACGATGAAACTAAAAGTGGTCGGAAAAAGAAAAAAAGTGGTGAATGGAAAATTGGGATACGACAGATCATTTATGATAGGCCTTATAAAAGAAGGAAACTTGTAAAGTAAGCCTCATTGTGACTTAGAGAAGACGAGAGATAAGGAGAGAAAGCCGAGAAAGCACACAGAGCGCCCATGTATCCTTGATTTTTTTCAACAACAATTCATAATAGTAGGTTCAATATTTTGAAGTATGGCACCACCAAAGGTCAGAGCACCCAGTCGAATGACAAGGAAAACCCATAGAAACACCAGATCGCTACAGGAGAAGGTACCAGAAGTTGAAAACCATAACCAACAAACAAGAGTCGTGGACACGTACGTGATTCTATTACATGAACCAACTATCCCAACACTTGTCAAAGAACAAGAGCCTGCCATTGAGCAGATGGATGTGGATCCAAGGGATAAAGAGAAAAACACCACTCGAACATAGAATCCTTCATAACAGTTGGGTTTAGTATCGCTACAACAAACAAATGAGGAAAATGATGAAAGAACATAATCAAACAAGCCTAGGGCAGAGGCCAAACCAGTACAACCACCTGTTGCAGAGATAATGTCATGGACAAAAGAACAGATGCAAGTGGAAGATATTACAGGTGAACAAGAGTCAGACGTAGAAACGGAGGAGGATGCACGTCAGGAAGCAAGGCCATCCATCATGATAGAAATGAGAAAGGGGAAACAACCTATGCAGAGGTCACCTTGCAAACAGGTTGAAGTCACAATAACACTATCGCGCATACCAAAAGGAGTGGAAATTCTTCATAACCTTTTAGGCTGTGTAGAAAAATTGAGGTATGCAGATCATGAAGTAGAAGATAGAGATAAATTCCCTGAATTTGAGTCGCAGGTATACATGGAGAGCAAAGGGATCAGTGCGTTTGGAGTTCCAATACTTGAACCGAAACAGTGGATAAAAGGATTATACAACATAGGGATAATGAACTTATTAGAGATCCCTCATTTTGGATGCGGCAAGGATGTGAATAACTTCATCAAACAATTGTTGGAGTTAGTACATGGGGGTATTTTGTGGATAGATAGTCCTGTATTGATTGATGTAGAGCTAATTTAAAAGATCAAAGGGTTTCCCACAGATGGTGAGAAGCCCAAGTAATATTTGGATGAAAAAACTAAGGAGAAGACCTTAGCAGAGGAGATGAAGAATACATATGGAACAGTGAGAGGGTCCTGGGGAATTATAATCAACAATATTAGTGAACCTGCGACAAGACTAGAAACCAAACTAATTCCATTCAAATTATTAAGGAAGTGTCACAAGGAGGAGGCAATAGCAGGGGTGATCGCAGCAATCGCGCAATGCACGAAGTGGACTTTACTTAGTTGGAGTCCATACCTATTGAAATTATTTTTGGACAATTGCAAAGATGCAAAAGACTTAGGCACATAGTTCCATTACTCGTGGTTGGTCATATTTATAACATTGGTAGGTTGGAGACACCCAAAATACAACATGTTTTTTTAAAGGATAGGAAAGTGTCACTCAACAAAATATGCAACCTTGTGGCACACTTCAAATATAAAATAAAGGAAGGAAAACTCAAGAATATTTGTGATGTATTTGGAGGAAATATAAGAAAAGGTGGATAAAACATGGAGGATACCACCAGAAGTGGTGGAGGAACACAAGGATATAGCTAATTTTTAGGTATCAAGGTATAGTGTATGGATTTAGGCTAAAAGGGAAACAAATACAAACTGGTTGTAGATGAGGTATTGCATCATTGGAGAAGAAGTTCAATGAGCTATGAAAGATTGTCCATATGTCTTAAGCCCTAATATTGGCTCATTACCCCTTAATTAGGGAATATTATATTAGTAATGTTATTTTATTTATGTCAGCTTTAGGCCATTAGTTGCAATTATACCTCCTAGTCTCCTATATATCTCAAGGAGACATTTTCATTTTGAATCATCTTGTACTTGAACATTTAAGTGGGGTAAAA
>JASDQU011175576.1:14907-26849 GCA_032191745.1 Picea mariana
GGTCTTTCTAATATCTTCTTCTTTAATTCTTACCTGATGGTATCTTGATCTAAGATCTATCTTTGAAAATGTATTTGCATCCTTCAATTGATCAAAGAGGTCATCAATCCTTGGTAGAGGATACTTGTTCTTAACAGTCACTTTATTCAATTGTCTGAATTCAATGCACAACCTTAGTGTTCCATATTTCTTTCTCACAAACAAGACTGGGGCACCCGAAGGTGACATTCTTGGACCCCTTCTTCAGAAGTTCTTCCAGCTGCATTTGCAACTCCTTCAACTCTAGTGTACTCATTCTGTATGAAGTCTTTGATATTGGTGTTGCTCCAAGCATCAAATTTATAGAGAAATCAATGTCTCTCCTTGGGGGTATTCGGAGTACCTCCTTGAACACATCCTCAAAATCTTCCAAGACTGCATAATCTTCCAAATTTGGCACCTTATCTTTAGGTGTCTTTGCCAAATGAGTCGCAAATATTTGACATCCTTTTCTGTAACATTTCTTCAGCTGCAATGTTGAAATTTCTCTAATGGTTATTGCCCTGGGGATTTCCTGTACCTTCCTTGGTTTCCCTTCCTCATCTAGGTAAGTAAATTCTTTGTTGTGACTGTCTAATTAGGATGGATTGGTTGGACCAACATCACNGTACCAAACAGGATTTTCCATGCTTGCTTCTTGGAAATTGCAAACTTTCCACCATCTTAGGGTCTATATAACTATGACTAGCTCCTGAATCAATTAAAATAGAAAGGGTTTGGTTGTTGATCATACCTTCCACTTCAATCATGTGGGACTGGTACTCTGCTTGCTTGTTGTCCAGGGCTGCATAAATCCTTGGCACATATCTGTCCATGTCCTCCATTGTTTCAGCTCGTTGTACATTGTGAACAGCCCTACCTTTTTCACCCCTGTGAGGACAATCTCTGAACCTATGGTCCCCTTTACAACCCCGACATTGCATAGGTGGTTGTCTTGGCCCTTGACTCCCTATGTCAATCGTTCTGGGTTCTTTAGGCGTTTTTTGTCCTTGTGGATTATTTCTGAATAATGGTGGCTTAGCTCCCTTCTTCCTTTGATCCACCTTGAATTTCTTATTGTCTTCCCAAGCCCTTTGGAAATATGGCCTTAATTTTTGCTGATCATATAGGCATTTATCTCTCCTTATGGTCTCTTCTAGTGTCTTGGGATCATCATACTATATTTTTTCACTGATGAACGATGGAAATCCACTTAAATACCTTTGAATTTTGACTATCTCATCCTTGATGAAAGAGACATACTTCAGCAGTTCCAGAAACCTTCTCTCATATTCATATATGGTCATACTTCCAATCTTGAGTTCAAATAACTCTTTCATTTTTTTGTCATAGTATCTCTTAGTCAAGTACTTCTTCTCAAAATACTTCTTAAATTCCCTCCAAGTAACACTTTTTTCTACAATATGTTGCACCTACACAAGTTGATCCCACCACATGGAGGCCTTTCCTTTGAGTTGATAGATAGCGATTCTACCTTCTGCATGAGAAGAATAATTATGCAATTGAAAATACTTCATCATGCCTAGCAACCATGTTTCTGCATCTTCATCCTTCTTGTGCTCACCATAAAATGTAGGAGGTTTTATTTTGTTCATTTCACCTCGTAGCTCATCCACCCCAGATCTCTTATACCTTCTGACAAGGGATAGACTTGAGTTGTTGCTTGCTCTCTTATGGGAATGCCTTTGGGAATGATGGTGATGTCTACTAACACTTTTTACTTTCCTTTTCTCCTCTGAAGGTTTGTGGCTCCCAGATTCACTTGAGCCACTCTTCTTAACCAATTTCTTTTCTATTATGTTCAAAACCTACAATAGCTTCATGTTGAAGTCATCATGCTACTCTTTGTCTTTCATAAGCCTTTCATTATCAGCTTTATGTCTTTGGACATCCTTCTGCAAATTCTTAATGGTCTCATCCATATTCATCTCTTCATTCATTTCTTCTCCATGTCCATTGGAGTTTGTTCCTTCCATTCCCAAATGGACGTCCACCCCTCTACTCTCCTCTTGCTGACTGTAATTGCCCTATGCCTCTTCCATTCATATGGACTCTGCACTAGTCTGACCTGATCGAGTTGGTGTTAATTCTGCAAAACGTGCAGCCATCGAAATTAATCAGGATAACAATTCAACAATTCATGAGAATATGCACCATTTCGATTCAACATACACATCATCATTATCACTCCCAATTTCCTGGTGTTATCACCATGAGAATTCTAGATAAGACCCAAGTCTCGAAAACATAGACGCGCAGTGCCTTCCAAGATACACTTGTGCAAGAAGGTGGTTTGTCGAAACCACTTTCGCCAAGACATGGTATCACGTGTCTCAACATGTCAAATCCACCACTCATGGATTGGGCGATGGCTTAGTCAGATCACCCTGCTTCACTCGTTCAGTACTTCACAACCATGTGACGTCAACCGAACGTCGCCATGTAACGAACTAAAAATCTAATCATTCGAAATGGATTGACCAAGCATGGAAACCCAACGCTCTTGTACGTAATCTGTCTGCACTTCATAAATGGAGTTCTATAATTACCACTCCCCAAGTATGAAGATATCTGTGTATCCATAACCAAAGTAATCCCCAACTTCTCGACTTCCTGCTCTCTGTAAAAACACCTTTCGGTATCCATAACCTGAGATACATGGACAAGGCTAAATCGAGTGAGATTGGTTATTCGAGCAACATGCTAAGATTTCCTGCGAATAAGGAGGAAAGGGTCCTTGCGCACATTCTAGCAACTAAGTTTCATACAGAGATGGCTACAGACTCGTAGTTGGAAGTCAAGTTGAATCCCACTATAAAATATTTATTCATCAACAGGACAGCTGCTAAGAAGAAAAGGATTAAGTGGCATAAGAAGTAGGAATCTACGGCTAAAGCGGCCAAAAGTGTTGGAGAGAATCAACTGGTCTGGTTAGATTCTTCCTTAAAGGTGGAGATCGCTACACTGAAGTAAGTCTTCAACTAAGATAAGCATGTCTCAGTGAATTTTGAACAGCCAGTAGCAGAGGTAAAGAGTACCAGAGATGATAGGCCTATTCTTCAAACGGCCCTTTTTACAATAGGCTAACTGTTGTCATCACCCTTTTGTAATTTTGTGATTAATACAATTATATAAATACAGAAACTGATTTTAGACTGTTTTATTACAATTCCTATCTGGTGATGTTATGAATCTTGTTTTCTTTTATAATAAGCTTTTCTTGTAACCTTATATTTTTATTTTCATCTGTTTAAATCAGAGGAAATTAAAACTCAAAATTCTTTTTAATTAATGCTTCGATGCGATTATATATTTCTTTTTTCTTTTATTATTATGAAATTTAAACTCAGAGTCATCGCCTTCCAAGAAACTTCACGCGCACTAAACTTTGACCTGTTCATTTATGTTTATCGTGCATAGAAATATTACAAGGTAAAACGCTTTTCCGTGCACCTAAATCTACTGTGCATTTCTTCTTCATTGCACCGACAACTCACGCGCACTACTCTTATATTGTGCGCCAATATCCACTGCGCACAGTTTTGGTACCGCGCACCAATATTTTACGTTGTGCGCCAATATCCACTACGCATAGTTTTGGTACCGCGCACCAATATTCCACATGCATTTCGTCCTATGCATGCACCATGTCAAGTTTAACATATTCCATAGCGCCCAAATATCTGTGCACATTACTGAATACACTGTCGTGAAACAACTTATACTCATACTTATGCGCGTACCAACCAAACTCCTCTGCGTTAAGCAATACTTGCGCACCCCATGTGCACATTACTATATGTGTGTTCACCGCGCAAGGCTAAATTCAGCGCGTCCATCCACACGTAATGATCTTCTACGTGGTGCCACAATTTACCGCACATACTGGCACACCAATGTTTTCCCACGCGCGTGCCATCACGCCAACCTTTTTCCATGGATACTCAATGACTCCAATTCTAGTCACTTTGAAGTTACTCTTCTGTGAATATTCGCTTCGACTAAACCCCTTGGCCCATCCAAGCTCGGTGTTGAACTGAAGCCCTGATACCATTATGTAACAATCCCTCGGCCAACCTTAGTCCGAGGTACGCCACTCCAGAGCAACCACTCATGCTATGACACCATTCGGTAACATTCCCAGCCTTCCGGCCAAGCCATGCTACTCTAGGGAACGCTTTCGTTCCCATACTGCAGAACATATAGTAGCATACCCAGTAGTCAACTGAGCAATGCCACATAAATTTACTCTTTAAACTGCATGCAACTAAGACATATACATACAACACGCTTGCAGAAGCTTTACATATAAACATAAGCAATTACTTTCGGTAACATACGACTTTTATACTAAAATAACAGTAACTACAGATATGCAGCATTTACAAAGAATTACCCATAAACATACAGGCAATTATAATCACATATATTATAAACCGTAACATAGGCATGTAAATAACAAGCAGCATATCATTTTTATCATACAACTGATACTTATCTTGGAAATATTGTCACCAACTGTGTACAGACCGTCCACGAATCTCCCAGCCATAAACTACACTGTTCATCACTCTCAACAGTGAGTCACCCCCAAGCTGGGACTGAACTCCACCCAGGGTAAAGGATTCCTACCCAGGATAAGGCTCATGGACAACAGGAAAGACTTGGTCTCAGGTGATCACTCAACTAACAGCCTACAACCTCTCATTCCCCACATGCCTATCCCACTCAATGAAGTGTGCCCCTTCTCTTCTCAACAATCCCTCGATTGCCCCACTTCCCTTCCAGGGCTTCAGCAACAGGCCGGACTGGAAGTCTCAAAGCATTGTAGTTGCAGTCTATCACCTTCAAGAATCAATCCCCATCAATTCTCTCGCTCAAATAATTGTTCACGGGCCTAACAACCTACTTCTTCAATCCCGCTCCAAGCTAATCAGGTACACCAACCAAAAGGGCTATGGAAACAAGCTCTGGCATGGTGAAATGGTTATCTCAAGGATAACGGAATGCATGAGTGAAATGGTCATGGAATCATTGACTGGATAACTGAGTGTGGAGGAGAATCACTGTGGACTCTTCATGGAATTCATTATGCGAATAATGGTCGTCAGGATGCTGGTAAGGTATCTGTGAGAAGTCTCCAAATGGGATAAGTTTCCCCATGATATGAATGCATGTCCCCAACTTGACACGTGTCATATCGGAAGTTACTTTGGTACACTTGTCCCCAACTTTAGAACTTAGGATAAAATAATTATCCTTACTTTATGTTTTAGGAAATATTAATATAATATTCCCTTGACTTTTGGCCCTCCCTTTCCCTAACTGGTGAAGTGCAGTCCCCCATCTCTTTTATCGTGGTCGGTCTGCACACAGTGATGTATTTTATATTAATCATGAGTCATGTACAAAGTAGGCACATTGGCCTTTGACATCTAGGCGTTCCGGCCTAATACCAAAACATAAGCATCCCAACTTGTAATAACCGGCTCACCAGCCTATAACACATATCATATACACGAGGCTCATTGTCCTCTATACTGCGCGCACCTTAGTTATTGCGCACGGTATCCTGGAATGTACATATTACATCATTTTACTACGCAGTTCATCCGTGCATTATGCCACATGACGTGCATTACCAAATGAGGTCGAAACAGCTCACCGGGTTAAGTACATTCATATTATATTTACAATTGGGTTCGACTGAGGGATATTACAACCTCGAAAATCAGGCTGAGTATTACAAGGACACAACCCAAGCAATGATTTTTCTAAGGGATGAATTCTTGGAAGAGTATAATAGGTACAATTTAAGATGGGATATTTTCATGGCCAAGACTGTAAGTTACCAAGAGGAAAATTTGTTACGTATTGTGTCACATAAGGATATGTTAAGATGGGTGGAATGGGCACACAAGGCCCTAGCCCAAATTGAATATGTTAAGGAGATCCAAAAATTATGAGGAAAAGAGCATGGCATCAAGATGCTCATTGATGATAGCATAGACATGATACACATAGTGACGGAATATTAGGTCCAAGTGGTTGTTGAACCACAGTAGAAAATGCAGTAAATATGGGAGGAATGCCTCAGTAACTAGGAGAATATAAATGAGGAAATGAGAGAAATCCAATTCCCTGAGTTCGGCTCGCCAGAGGAATTCTAAAATATCAGGGATATAGTAAAACAACATGTTGATCGAGATCATAAGTATGAATTATATGTTCTCAAAATAACCACCTTGGCAAGAGGGCAAGTTAGAAAGTTTATGGAAGGCCCGATTAGAGAAATGGTGGTCCTAGAACACGTCATTGTCAAACTAGAAAAGTTCAGACAACAAACAGGTGAGATGAGAGAAGTGCTTAGTGTGCCTATGGATCAACATTGTTTCCCCTATGTGCACATGTGTGAATATCTCTTTGTCAAATGGTCATAGTATGACAAAGCAAACCCGATGAAGTAGTCACCAGAGGATTGGAGTAGGATTGAAAGAAGATATGTGGATTACTCCACATCGCTATCTATGTTTTTACTTAAAATAGACTTAAGACTATTTTTAGATGGGTTCATTTTGATATATAGGAAGATCGACCATGCAACAAGGGTCGATGGTTTTTGTATGAAATTTTGTAATTGGAATGAAGAACTATCTCTTGCTACAGTTAATTCAGAAGCTCAGAGAGAGCCAAAGACATTTTTTGCCAAACCTATGGGTGTGACCAGATCCATGGATTGTTTTACGTTTTGTTTAGAAACTACATGCATTCAGTAAGATCGTAATTATTTTAAGTTGTCTTGAATAATTTATATATATATGAACAAAAGTTGGTGAAAATCGATGTTCTTAATTTGTTATGTATAAGTGAAGCATAGAGCTATTTTTTGTTAATCTTCTTATGTATCGTTGCATGCATGTCATTTATTTATGTTTCTTAAAGAATATATGATATTTGATCAATGTTAGTATTAGTACTAAGATAATGCAATATCATGTGTTGTATTCACACCATTGGCTAAAGGTTACCCTAGGCTCGGACTCCTTAAAATAAACCAATTTCTTTTAGATTAGTTTCACTTTCTTGCATTAAAACAGAAAAAGAAATAAATATAAAAAGAGATAAGTAGTTTGAAGGGAACATTGGGAAACATACATATAATCATTAAATCCCATCGAGAAGGTTGTCGAGCCATCAATATAGAGAATCACACTATTCCAAATGAAGAAAATTCTAATTGGGCCTTGTCTTCGGGTGTGATTCCTACTGTTGAGTCAAAGGGAATCCAACCCCCTCAACAAGAAGATAATGTCAAATTTCTTTCTCAATTGTTTCCAGTTTAGTAGATTAACCTTCAAAGTTGTTTAAAGTGTCTTGGTTTTTATTTAAAACCAAATGACTATGTTAAGAGGGATTGGGATTTGTTGTTGTCTAAGGTTGAGAAAAAGGCTTTCTCTATGATGTAATAAGTGGTTATCAAGAGGGGGAAGGCTTGTTTTGGCTGAGTTTAAGAAGCCATCTTGGTATATTGGATGTCCTTAGCTTTCATTTCGAAAGGACTGCTTGAGAGAAATGAAAGGATTGCTTGAGAGAATGAGGAATAGTCTTAGTTTTCTATGGTCTAGTGATGGGGAAAAGTGTGTCATGGCATGGGTAAAATGGTAGAAAACTGTAGTTCTAGAGTTTTTGAGGTTGGGGACGCAAAAACATTCATCAAATTGCAAAATCTTTGGCAATAAAATGTTGTGGGATATTGATCATAGGTCAAGGACTTTGGAGACAAAAGGTCACTCAAAACTATGAGGCTCCTAACAGTCTTGAAGAGTGGATTAGGTAGCTTGTTAAATCATTTAATAATGCTTCCATTATTTGGAAAGTGGTGGTTCTGAATTTTCCATTGGTAGAGAGATAGCTTGTATGGAAAGTAGGTAGGGAATCAATGTCAAATTAGGTTTAGATCCATCAGTTGGTTATGGTGAAAACTTTAGACTCGGTGGATTATTGGTTAACATGTTGCATGAGAAGGGCTATTAAACTTTGAGTCAGGTGGCAGAGTATGATCTTACTTCGATGTGGAGTCAAGAGTGCAAATCAACTGAAAATGTATATTTATATGGAGAGGAGGCTCAAGAATGGGAAGGTTATATTTCTTCCTTAAAGTCTAGTCATGTTCAAATTAAATATCCAAAGGATGAATTATTATGGATACTATACTCCAAATCTTGGTTATAAGCCTCTATGTTAAGGTGATGAGGTTGGAAATCAAGTATGGTGGTACAAAACATTACAGAAATTTAAATGCCCTCTAAAGTGTAGAATTGTTTTGTGGTTGGCACTCATGAATAAGGTTCTCACTAGTGGTAGTTTGTAGAAGAGATGTAGATTTGGGCCTAACGGGTGCTCACTTTGAAAAGAGGACAAGGATAATATTTACCATTTACTTTTTTTATTCCCATACTCTATGTAGGTTTGGAAAAAGGTTGAAAGCCTTACTAGGATGAGAGAGGTTTGGAGGGGTCCTACATTGGAGGACTGCTTGAGGTCTTGGTGTGAGAATACAATCTAGAGAAATTTAAAAAAATTCCCATCATTATTACATGGTGCATTTGGCTCACAAGGAACGCTAGTTTGTTTGAAGATAAGTTGATACCACCCATATAGTTTGCTTCCGAAGGTCTGAATATTCTTAGATGCTTTAAGCAAACAAAAATTCCAAAGCCTCTAGGATAAGTTGTAGAGGAATAGGTAGATAGATTGGGAGCTTGGGCATATTTTGATGGAGCTACACAAGGGGATCCACAAATTAGTGGGGTGAGTGGAATCTTATGCTTGAGGGACACACGTGTTTTAAAATTTAAAGTTGTATAGATTAAGGATCTAATAAATATGCAAAATTGATGGCTCTAAAGCTAACTATCTTACTTGTAGTTAAAAAGGTGTTACAAAAGATCAAATATTTGGGGATTCTATCATGGTTATTAATTGGATATGTTTTCTCTCTAGAGAAGTTCTTGTTAAGGCCTATTTTCGAGGAGATGCAATCATTTACAGTTTTATTTAATCAAATTTCTTTTCAAAATATCTTCAGGAAAATGTATGAATTGGTATATGGGCTCTCTAAGTCTAGCTTATCAATGACATATCTAGGAGATTGAAGATGGAAAATCATCAAGTTACGATCATCCTACCTTTTTCTATGTTTTTCTCCTGTGAGGAGCAATGTTGTAACTGTTATTTGGTACAACTTTTGTTGGACATCATCTATCTTGATCCCTTTAATGGGTATATGATGATTAGTGCTTAAATGATGAGCTCTCAATTGAGCTTAGTTGATGGTGGATATATTTTAAGACTATCTCTACTACCATTAGGAAGAAATTTTTGACATGTGGGGTGAGTTACTGAGAACTGTATGATGATGATCTTTGGAGCCGTCTTCTGTTATGGTTTTTTGGGAGGGGAAATACCAATTAGATTTCTCTATTTTGTGAACTTGGGGATCCCAATGAACAATTTATTTGGCATGCTACTTATCATATGAGGAATGAAATTTTGTTTTATTAATGAAATTATGATAAGGAAAAAAAGAAAAACCTTGTGTTCTTTGGATTCATATATTGACACTCGGTACCCATTATCTTATTTGACATATACCAAGCTATCCATTTCATATTTTCAGGAAATCATCAAAGAGTGCTTAAAAGATGATTGGCTTCTTCCAATAGAAAATGGAAGAAAATGTCTAAAAATATATTTATTATAGGTTTTTGGTACGAGCAAAAGACAAGGCCAAGACAAGATTTATCCATGAAAGTTGAAGGGAGTCATTAGAAAAATAATCACTAGCATCGATCCATCTTAGCCTCGAATCTATTAAGTACTAACATGGATAAAAACAAAACATGCATAAGCCTTGTTAGGAGGAAATATTGTCGTTTAATTCCGTTGTAGTATTTGCCCAACCATTTAATTTGTCAATCCGAGGTTCATAGGATTACGAAGCACACGCACTATATATGCAAGACTGAGGTAGAAGTAATCTAATCTAAATTGTTGAAATGAAACTAATCTAAGAAAGCAGGAAATTGCATAAAGGAAAAGCAATACAACATGTGAAGAGTTAACGACAAATAACATATGTGAGCTCACACAATAAAGATATCTTGAATTACATAACAGTAATCAAATGACAATCATGAAAGCATAACAATGAAAGAATATGAATCAAAGCTAAGAATTTCTTTCTCTTTTGAATCCTAATGACTACTCTAATTCTAATTACATCCCAATTGAATAATCTAATTGAATCCTCATGAAGAGAGAGCACTCTCTTTAATACATGAAGGCCTTGAAGATAAGATAACCATCTCATTGTTACAGATCCACTATTCTCTCAACCTATTTCTCATTATTACAAAATATAATCCCTTTAAATCCTCACACATATCTCTCATATATCTTAGATAAGATATTTCAACCAAATCTCTGTGATCTTCTCCTTTGGAATAGTCTTGAATTATCTTCTCAAATATTGAAATGGTGGAGGAAGTATTCGAGAAGTCCTTTGAATTAATCCTTCACATATTCCTACACATTACAAAGCTCACATATATTTGAGATATATATGAAAACATGTTGATTTTCTAACATTTATCACTAATTCTTTTTAAATACTAAAATGAATAAAGTGGATAACAATAAGGTGAAACCCAAGTATATTTATGGAAATGATATCATGAAAGGTTAATGGGACGATGAAATGTGAAGAAGGATGACGGGAAAGGTGGATGAGAATAGGATATTTATGAGCCCCAACAAGCCTCTCATTGCTTAAAAAGTCACAATTAAGATGGATCTATGATAATTTATTTGTTATTCATATTTTCACGTCAACTCTCTTCCTTTCACATTAGACATCAAATAAATAAAAAAATTACTCTTAGTTTATTATCGTTACACACAATTACATCATAGAACATATCTCTTCCCCCTAGTTTGTAGAGTGCACCTCGCTTTTCTCATTGTAATGAAGGAAATCTAATGACATGCAAATCAACATACAAACTCATGTCCCTTTGTGTGTATAAGATGTGTATATCAAGCCACTGACTCAACTAAGTCTCACTCGGCTTGGCCTAAAAACTACTATGAATAGATCTAGAACAACAATATCAAGAAACCCTAGACAAGGTTGATGAAAGAACCAAGCATAGAGAAAGATAAACACAATGGCATAATATGGTATTATGTAATACTTCAATGCCTATTACATTGGATTTCACCTCTTTATATAGGGTTACACATTAGGCAAGTTTTTTTCCATTTATGAATGTGTTGGATTACTGAGAGGGGGTGTGAATTAGTAATAGCGTAATTATAATCTTTTTTCTCCAAATAATCCAAATTTTATATCAATGTAGAATTATTATCCAATAATGAGCAATAATAAATGAACAATCACACACATACACAGTACACCAATGTTTTATGTGGAAACCCAAATCGGAAGAAAACCACGGAATGTTTTATCTTATATGACTTGAAGAATTACATTCATTGTAAGCACCAACTTCCTTTGTTTTCCAGCTGCAACTAGAAGGAGGCTCCAACCCCCTAGTTTCTCAGGCTACAACCTGAGGGAAGCTCCAACTCTCCAATTCTCTGGCTAGAACCAGAAGGAGGCTAAAACTTCCTATGTTCTATGGCTACAACTGAAAGGTGGCTACAACCACCTGTCCTTGCCCCGTCCAACTACCCTGAAGTAGAAGTAGAATGATGGAACCACTATCACACTATCATTGTAAGATATATTGTTGTAAACATGTACCAATAAACCTGAACCATGCATCAACCTGTACCTCAACCTGTAATCAACCTGTACCATAAACAAGTGCATCAACCAT
>JASDQU011175579.1:13310-26937 GCA_032191745.1 Picea mariana
AATATAGGATAGTTTTTCAAATATTTCTTAGTGTAAACAAGCATTAGGGAGTTTAAAGGATTGGTAAGGACCGATATGTCCACATGCTAGTTCTTTAGGGATTTTAAAATTCCGCAAGGTTGTACCAATAAAATATAGCAAGATAGGTAATCAAGATTTGTAAGGACCACATGACGTCCACATGTTGCAAATCGACACCTAACTTATTAAAAATTTGGCACATTTTATCACTTGTTCACACACAAAGTCACTCCTTGCTCACATAATTTCATCTCGAATTGTGGAGGTTGAAGTAGGTTTCCTCCAATGGGATTTCGAAACGTCCCACTATTTCTTGAAGAAATTATCCACACCCACTTAATTCAAATGAGATTGGTTCACACCCCCAGTCTCTCAAAAAACCACATCTAATTTTTTTCTAAAAACTCACTAATGTTTCCTCTAAAGGAGGTGCCAAAATAAATTTTTAGTCTAGGTAGGATCTCGGGGGTAGGCATCCAAATAACCCCTCGTTATCTGGTTCTCACATCTTCAAACATTAGAAGTTGACAAATAGGGAACTTTAAAATCCTCCAAGTCAGGTGTTTAGGCAGGGAGATACCCGTGAAGAGTTGAAGGCCGAGGTCCAGTTCTTCTATGCGTCCCCCCTTAAGTCACCCAACTCTTGGAAGGGATCCAACCCGTGACCCATTTCTGAGGTCGAAAATCTAAAATGTTGCACTTTGACCGAAGTACCTAGTGGCCAAATTTTAGGACATCTACCAAGGTGGAAATTGTGGGCTCCAACTGCACCTTGATTAGATTTTGTGTGGCTATTGAGAAATATAGCCAGCTCTTTCAGGATATGCACCCTCTACCCCTCATTATAACTGATTGTTTCATCCTTCACTAGTTCCTCTTCTGGTGGCTTCAGAACCCACTGTTGAGTGCTATTGGAAGGTCCAGTGCTATTTGAGAGGAAAGACACTACGTCTTCATAGGAAACGAGAATTTTTTTTTTTTGTTCTCCCACATGGACAAAATCCACCTACCCACATGTACACTTCTTTTCAATTGATTTATGTATGATGCTCATTTGATTACATGCGATTGTGATATATATTGTGAAGGTCCAAATAATACAAGCCTCTTGTTCATTTATTTCTCTCATCACCATTTTCACACATTCACTTTGCTAGTCGGACATCATATGGGACCCACAGAATCCCCGTTGTTCCAGATGCTTGCAAAATCTCCCTCCTATCCTAGGAGGAGTTTCTAGTCCTGCCAACTCACCGACTCAACCATCTCACACCCCTGTGAGTGCTACTATTTTGGGATCAAATTTGCTTGGTTCCACTTTACTTGGGTCCAATTCCCAAGGCCAACCATCCACTAACTCTCCTTCATAAGGAGGCAGGGGAAAACTTCTTCTCAAGGGAGAAGTACAACCCCACCAAACCCCCCTCAAGGGTCAGGTACACAACCTTCTCACACCATGGCTGGAACTAATCCTCCACCACCACCCTCCATGCCATATTTGGCATGCCTCAACATTCATTATTTGAGTAAACTCATGAATGAACCTATATTGCATGACCCCACATGGCCCAATATGCCTACCAAACTCCCTTTAGACATTCCCAAATTTGAAGGAAAATCAGGGGAAGATCTTGCCAACCATGTCATGACCTTCCACTTATGGTGCTCTTCAAATAGCATCATGGATGACTCCATTCGATTAAGGTTATTTCAGTGCACACTCACTGGCCCATCAACCAAATGGTATGTGGACGAAAATTCATCGACTCACATGACTTTTGAATCCTTGGCCAAATCATTTTTGGCCTTCTTTCAACTACTAGTTCGTCATGACACTAGTCTAGAACTGCTCTCTAAGTGAAAAAAAACCTCAACTACACATATTTTCGACCACATTCATGAATGGCATCAACGACATAGTTTATGCAAAGAAGAAACCACCAAAGAACAACGTCTCAATTGGTTTCTCAAATTACTCGTCTCTATCCTTGCCAAAGATGTGGCATCCACCTTACCCCAAACCAAAGAAGAAGCCATCAACAATGCTCAACAATATGACCTCATTTATCCTCTATTGGGTTACTTATATACAATAATACCCGATGCACCGAGACCTATACCATTCAGACAGGACAAACCTGGAATGTATCACGCAATAGATGGATTGATTGGTACCACAACACACCATAATTCGGACATCCAAACACCGCCTATGTATGGTACACCCCAATATCCACTGATATATGGAGGGTCATCTTATTACCCTCCCCCCATTTACCAACAACCATATCATGTTTCTCTCCCTCCACCCATGAGTGGACCCTTGTCGACACCTATTATGTGCCAGACTTCTCAACCAAGTTCAGGTACCCCTTCTACCTCAGCTTATAACCTGGGCACTAATGAAAGCGCTATGCCTTCCTATGCACCCTACAGATCATTGCCACAAAATAATCCATATTTTCCATTTCCTGGTCCTCCACAGTTGGTTTCTCCTCCACAAGGACAAGCACATGTTGGAGTTAACATTCTTCAACCCTCTCCCATTTAGCAATTTCAAAATTTTGAACATTTGAACACATAAAATCCATCCCATAATCCGAATAATGACAAAAATAAAGGTAAAAACCAAAACAATAATAACCCATGTCCAGGGGGAAATAACCCCCAACAAAACCAACCTACTGGGGTAACCAAAACTAGGGTAACCAGAACCCCCAACAAGACATTAACAACAAACGACAAGAGAGGAAAAACAATAACAACCTCCAAACGAACTTCCCTTGTGCTCTTTGCGGTGAGCATGGCCATTACACTCACCATTGCCCCCAAATTACCAACTTCAAATGGATGAAAGACTCTATGAATGCACCACATCCTCCAACACTACCTGCCCTTCAGTAGGCCCCATAACAATTGTTATCACTGAAATTTCGTCCGCAAATGGTTACAAGAATTCAACATCATCAAACAGTTATGAGGTCATCCATGGACCAAAATTACCACAAAAGAATTTCCAAAGGGTCAAGAACTATACAACCAGTGAAAAAATTAAAGTGCGCTATGATTACACATGGCGCGTGCGCACATGCGCAAAACAAAAATGCAGGAAAAGCGCACATGCGCCTGATGCACGACTGTGGTCATTGAAAACCTCTCACATCTGAGAATAGTGCATTTATGAGAGTGGTCGGCCTTCCACCCACTTCTAGTTCAGCTTCCAAGTTGATTTGACACTCAAATCTGGACTGGATCCGACTGGATGGCTGGTCAAAGACCTAAAAATTCCCTAATTAGCCTCTTTCCACACTACAATCTGGTTGCACAATACCTCAAAGAGGTGCTATAAAAAGACCATGGGTGCACTTCATTTTTCAAGGAATTCAATAGCAAAGTTATGCTGCTACTATTCTCTTGAAGAATCCTCTATTCTCATCAAGAGTATACTAGCACCATTACATTGGGCAATCCATTTGACCCCTTGAGTGGATTAGCAAAGAATTCTTTCACCATTTTCATTCAAAGTTGTAAGAAGAGCTTATTTGTGGGGGTCCAAGAGCCCTCCCTTGGAGGAAGAAGGGACTCATAGTCCTCTTTCTTCTTGGTGTTTTCTTTCACCGATATAAACCTTACCATTGGTGACATGGGTCTTATTGTTTATTTTGTCCTTATGTCCCTATGCTCATTAGTTTAGTTGTTATTTTATTTCTTAGTTGTTCTTTTAGATTTCTTTCTCTAACCCTTTTCCTTACAGTTGTACTGCTTAGCAAACCCAACTAAGCTTGCAAGCACCTCTGTTTTGCTCACTAAGGTGATGAAAGAGGCGCAATATATTGGTGACTCCATCCGGGAAAGGTATCAATTTCCTACCCCATTTGGGTTTTTATATCTCTTATTTTGGTTTATTTAACCTGCAGGTGCATTAACCGGCCCAAGCCGACCTACAAAACATCCAATTCCAAGTTGAATTGAGAGAATTCCATCCAGAATTTTCTTTCTCGGCTATGTGTCAGTTGTGCGCGAGATTTTTGGCCATAGACACACATCGTGCACACATGCGCCTAAGTCATAGTTCTGTTTTGTGCACCTGCGCCCATAAGCTTGTTTCAATCTGCACACAAGCACTCAGTGCACCTCTGTCTACACTGAGATCCGTGCACCTGTGCAAAAAAATACACATTGTAAGGTTTTTTGAGATTTGGGGAAGGCCCCTAGCCTTCTTAAAAGTGATTTCATGCATGTTTTAAGCTGCACCACACTTAGTTCCCTCTTCATATAAAGGGATTAGTCAAACACATAGGCACTTAGTGGGTTTAAAATCATTATTTCCTCTTTTGCTTTCATTTTCGCCACATGGATGGCTTGCTTTGACTAAAAGTATAAGTTGGAATCATTTTCTAATCACATAAAACTTTCATTGGGACTAGAAGTTGGATAACAATCGCTTAGTATGCTCTTCTCTCGTGCTTCCAAGCGACCTTGAGAATCAGAAAAAGATTGTAGGACAATTTCATCTCCCTTAAAAAGACTAAAACCTTTAGGAGAGGACAACAACCACTCTTGGGACTCCTCTTAGTTTATTTTTTTTCAAACACATCTTAAGATTGTAACGGTCCCATACATGCCCACATGCTACAAAGATATGATACTGTTAAAATTTACTTTCTTAGATTAAATCACTAGGGAAGTTTAAAGGTTTTGTAATGGGCCCATACATGCCCACATGATCACAATCTAGAATAGTTTCAAATCTTTTCTTAGATTAAATCACAATAGGGAGTTAAAGGAATAGTAAAGGACACACATGTCCACATGCTAGTTTCCTAGGGACTTTTGAATTACGCAAGGTTGTACCAAAGACACTTAGTTAATTAGGTAATCGACACTTGTAAGGAGCAAGCAAAGTCCAGATGCAGCAAGGTGACACCTAATTCATTAAAACATTGGCACACTTTCACACACAAAAGTCACTTATCACTCACATAGTTTCTCCTCAAAACATGGAGGTCAAAGTAAGTTTCCTCCAAAGGGATTCTGAAACACCCCACCCTTTTCTTGACGAAACTATCCACTCCCATTTAATTTCAATGAGGTTGGTTCACACCCCCAACCTCTCAAACAACTACATCTAAATTTTTTCTAAAAACTCACTAAGTTTTTCTCCACAGGAGGTGCCAAATGAAATTTTTTAGTCTAGGTAGGATTTCAGGGATAGGCATCCGAATAACTCCCCATTATCTGGTTCTCACATTGTCAAAACAATAGAAGTTGTCTAATAGGGAACTGAAAATCCTCCAAGTCAAGTGTTCCTAGCACCATAAGGCAGGGAGATACCCGTGAAGGGTTGAAGGCTGAGGTCCAGTTGTTCTATGTGTCCCCCCTTGAGGCACCCACCTCTTAGACGGGATCCAGTCCGTGACCCATTTCTTAGGCCGAAAATCTAAATGCCGCACTTTGACCGAGGTACATAGTGACCAAATTTTAGGACATCTACCCAGGTGGCAATTGTGGGCTGAAATTGCACCTTGATTGGATTTTGTGTGGCTATTGGGAAATATCGCCACCTCTTTCAGGATATGCCCCCTTTACCCCTCATTATAATTGATTATTTCATCCTTCACTAGTTTCTCTTCCGGTGACTTCAGACCCCACTGTTGAGTACTATTGGAAGGTTTAGTGCTATTTGAGAGGAAGGACATTATGCATTTTAGGACACGAGAATTTATTTTCTTTGATTTCCCACGTGGAAAAAACCCACTTATCCATATATATGCTTCTTTTTCAAAACACTTTATGTATGATGCACTTATGATTACATTTTGATTTAGATATATATATTGTGTAAAGGTCAAAATTTGCAACATAGGCTCTTGTTTATTTTCTCTCATCACATTTTTCACACATCATAGGGGACCCACAGAACCCCCATCATTCTAGACGCTTACTAAATCTCCCTCCTATTTTAGGGGGAGTTCCTGGTATTGCCAAGTCATTGACAACACCTTCACACACTCCTATGAGTACCACTATCTTAGGATCAGCCTTGCCTGGTTCCACATTACTTGGGTCCACTTCCCAAGTCCCTCCGTCCAATCATTCTCTTCTACATGGAAGCAGAGGGCCAACTTCCTCTCAAGGGGGAAGTACCAATCCACCTAGCCCCCCTCAAAGGTTAGCTTCACAACACACTCACACCATGGTTGAAGCTATTCCTCCACCCCCACTACAGATGCCATATTTGGCCTCTCTTAACATACCAGATCTAAGAAAACTCACCAATGATCCTATATTGCATGACCCCACATGGCCTGCAATGCCTACCAAACTACCTTTAAACATCCCCAAGGCTGAAGGAAAGGCAAGCCATGACCCTTCCAACCATGTCATGACTTTCCACCTATGGTGCTCTTCCAACAACATTATGGATGATTCCATCAGACTATGATTATTTCAATGCACACTCACTGGCCCATCAGCCAAATGGCATGTAGATGAAAAATCGGGGTCCCATGTGACTTTCGAGTCCTTGGCCAAAGCATTTTTGACCTTCTTCTAATTACCAATCTGGCACGACAATGGTCTTGAACTACTCTCTAATTTCAAACAAACCTCAAGCACACATATCGCTGATCACATTCATGAGTGGCGTAGACGACATAGTTTGTGCAAAGATGAAACCACCAAACAATAGTGTCTTGAATGATTTCTCAGATCACTTGTCTCTCTCCTTGATAAAGATACAACTTCCACCTTCCTTTAATCCGAAGAGGAAGCCATCAGTAAGGCTCAACAATACGACCTCATCTATTCAAAATCAGGGTACTTATACATGGTACTTCTTGATCTCCCCAAACCTGTTCCATTTGGTCAAGACAAACCTGGGATGTCTCACTCAGCAAATAGATTGATTGGTAATACCACACACCACATCCCTCAACCTCAACCACCACCAATGTATGGAACACCTCAATATCCACTGACATATGGGGGAACCTCTTATTACCCCCCACCCACTTATCAACAACCATACCCTGTTGCTATTCCTCCACCCATTAGTGGGCCACCGCCAACACCCCCAATACACCCACCTATCCAAACAAGTTCTGGTACCCCCTCTACCTCAGCTTATACTCTAAATACTAGCGAAAGTGCCCCGCCTTCCTATATACCTTATGGATCAAAACTCCCACAGAATTCATACTTTCCATTTCCTAGTCCTCCACAGCCCATGGCACCCCCACATCCTCATGCTGGGGTGAATTTTGTTCAACCTTCTCCCATTCAGCAATATCAAAATTTTGAACAGCTGAATATGGAAAATCTGACCCACCCATCGAATAATGCCAAAAAGAAAGGAAGAAACAAGAACAATAACAACCCAAGTCAAGGCCGGAATCAACCCCAACAAAACCAACCTACTGGGGGCAACCAGAACCAAAGGAATCAGAACCCCCAGGGGGGAAACAACAACAGGTGTTAAGGGATAAATAACAATACTATTAAAACTACCTTCCCTTGTGCCCTTTGTGGTGAGTTCGATCATTATACTCATCATTTCCCCCAAATAGCTGATTTTAAATGGTTGAAAGACTCAGGCAGTCTACCAAATCCTCCAGCACCGCCTGCCCCTCAGCAGACCCCACAACAATACGTGAAACAACCACCCCCAACCGTGCTACAGAATTCCATTCCACACTAGGGTGTCATAAACACCCAACATGGGACACAACCTACCCCATCACAGTTGGGACAATACCTCAATCCCAACAATCCCACAGATCATACCATCCTCCTCACCAGTGAGGAAGAAATCCTTCTGCAAACACGTAATCGTCAATATCGTGCACCCTCTAGGTCTCCTCCCATTTCCCCAGAAACAAACCCAACACCAACGGGAACCCTGTTGGTACTCCCTCTCCCTACTACCGAAACACCTCTTCACATCCCTCACATCCCATTGCACAGGAATGTCCACAACCCCTAGGCTAGGGCGGCTCATAATTACAGTTTGGTTGACGACTTAGCACAATCCCCGACTGCCATGTTAGTCTTAGAAGTCCTTCAAACTTGTCCCACTTGGTGGAAATCATTAATTTTCGCCTTGGGGGTAGTTGACCCCGTGGATACCCAACTCATCACATTTGATCTCGACAGCGAAGAACCTTGCCTCCCCACTCTGATTGCTTTTCAAATCCCAGTAAAAATTTGGAACATTACAGTTCATCGATGCATCATCGATGAACGTGCATCCACATGCATTATGTCCAAATCTGTATGGCAGAAACTTGGTTCCCCCGAACTCATACCATCTTCCATTACCTTACGAGCTTATGAATGATGACCATCGTCTCCTGAAGGGATCTTCCAAAATGTCCCCGTAGAACTCAGAGGCAAGACCATTCTCATTGACATTGAAGTTATCAATGCCCCACTAGATTATAATATCCTATTCGGTCGTAGCTACATGTACGCTATGAAGGTAGTTGCCTCTTCCGTCTTTCGACCAATGATGTTCCCCCATAATGGGAAGATCATTACCATTGACCAAGTCTCACATTATGAGCCTAACCTTTCTACCAACATTGATAACATTCTTCCTCTCATCCACACGAGTCATGACGCATACCCACTCATCAAAATGGGTCCTAGAATTTTCAAAGACCCATCATTGTTAGGAACTTACCATGGTGCACCACCACTCCTTCATCCTTCCAATCAAGTATGCGTCGTTTCATCCAACAGAACTGAGATAGAGGATACCCTTCCTCCTAGGGAGGCTTATATCATATTTGACGTCCCACTAGTCACAGAGCTCCCCCCTCACAAGCCTCCTGCGAACATGTTGACTCCACCAGTCCATGATTTCACCTCTCCCCAAGGCCATATCCTAGTTTGGGAGACAGTTCCCCAAGCCATTACTCAAATCCCCTTCTTTTACCCCCCACCAGGCATACAAGCTTTCCAAGTAGAAACAACACTTACCCTCCCTAATATGGTGTTAGCAATTCTAGTTTGGTATTTACATCCACCAGAGATGGTCCCTCAACCATCTCTTCCCCCCCAAACAGAAGGAATCCCAATGACGATTCCCATACTCACTCCCACCATACCCTCTACACCCCCACTCACTACTCTCCCTGCCACAGCTGGGGGCAGGAGAAAGAAGAAGGAGCCCACAGCTCCACTTCCCCCATGCATCCAACCTCCTTGCATGCTGTGTGAGAAAGATGGACACCAAACCAACAACTGCCCATCTCTACTTGAGTTACGGAACACTTGATTCTACTCAGTCAAACACCATCAATGCTCACCACTATAGCAAGTACTGCTGCCACCACCCCTCACTCAAGTAGTAAAGGGTTGCGAACCAAATTCACTTGTGCTATATGTTCAGAATATGGCCATTATACACACAATTGCCCAGCCCTGCCATGCTTCCAACAGACATTAGCTGTAGTACGCCAAAGATTCCAGAACGAACCCAATCCAGCTACATCATCCCTACCAAAAATCACTGACATCCATTATGTCACAACTTCAGTCAATGAACGTATGAGATGCCCTTTCTCTCTATGTGAATCCTTAGATCATTTTACATACCAATGTCCTATGATCATTGAATACAGGAAACACCAATTGACCCTAATTCAAACCCCTACAGAATTGATGGTTGACCTTACCTTGTCACTAGAAATTCTTCATATCATTTCTCCTGAACCCGAGGCACTCCTGATGCCTCCATGGTTCTTGGATGAATTATCCAAGGATTCACCCCCAAATCCCCCCAATTCTCCCCAATTCTCCCATTAATTTCCCTATGGAAATTTCACACCCAAATACCACTAGTACTCCTCAGTACTTCGATATTTGGTTTATGTCAAGCAAACCATCACAATCTCATTGCGTCACTCCCCCTGCTTCTTAATCACTAGGGGATAGCCACGCAGTGACAGTCACCGAGATCACTCTTTACGATCCATTGTATTCCCGCCAATTCTACTGTGACGAGGACATACTCGAAGAGTTAAACACCCCCAACTACCCATGGGATACGCTACACCACTGAGCGCTTTTCTTTCCACAAGAAGCTTCCACTCCTCCTAACCAACACCCCATATACGCGGTCAAAACCAAGGATTTTATCGCATTAGGGCATATCGACTGGTTCAACAACCCCATTCCTGCCCCTGATGCGTTTGAAGAAGGCAACATGGCCAACATTTCCCCAACCATCAAAATCGACATTTCCATTAAAAATGGAGTTGTCGAGGAAATCACCATTGGCACTGCTTGCACTCCTCAAGAAATCACGACCTATAAAAACCTCTTCCAAGAATATCGAGATATTTTTGCTTGGTCATACATAGAAATGCCTGGCCTTGATCCCTCTATCGTCGAACATTGCATCGACACCTAGCCTGACATTACACCAATTCGTCAAAAAAAATGATCGCTACACCCATCCAAAGCAGCGGCCATCAAAGCCGAGATTGACAAATTACACACGGTTGGGTTCATCTACTCCATTGCCTATACATCATGGGTTTCCAACCCTGTACCCATTAACAAAAAATAGGGTACTATCCACATCTGCATGGACTTTCATGATCTTAATCACGCATGTCCCAAAGACAACTTTCCAACGCCTTTCATCGATCAAATTATCGATGACTGTGTAGACCACGAGGCTCTATCCTTCATGGACGGTTTCTCTGGTTATAATCAAATCCAAATCCACCTAGCCGATCAATACAAAACTGCATTCACTACCCCTTGGGGTACTTTTGCCTATCGTGTCATGCCTTTTGGCTTAAAGAATGCTGGTGCAACTTTCCAATGGGCTATGACATACATTTTTCACGATCTGGCTCATATCATCCTTGCATACTTGGATGACCTCACAACTCGATCCAAGAAATGCACCCAACATCTTGATGATTTACGAATCATCTTCCAATGGTGTCATCAGTACAACATCCGCTTGAACCCCTTCAAGTGCGTGTTCTACGTCACTGTGGGGAACCTCCTCGGATTCATCATTTCCCAAAGCGGTATTACCATAGACCCCCTCAAATTCCAAGCCATCATAGAAATTCCACCGCCCCAGAATTTACGTCAACTCCAGAGCCTACAAGGAAAAGCTAACTTTCTATGGTGATTTGTCCTAGACTACGCCACTCGAGCACACGGTTTCCTTCGCTTACTATGCCATGGCATCCCATTTCATTGGGATGAACATGCCCAAAAAGCATTTGACGATCTTAAAATGGTGCTGTCTAACGCCCCTTTAATTAGTTCACCCGACTATAATCGTGACTATATCCTCTACATATCAGCATCAACTGTCTCAGTAGCACGAGTTCTCATTCAAATCGGTGATGATGATCATGAGAATGTCATTTACTACATTAGTAAAAACCTCTCAGGGCCACCCCTGAAGTATAAACATGAAGAGAAACTAGCCCTTGCAGTCATTCTTGTAGTCCAGAAACTGCGTCATTACATTTTTCTTCGCATGACTAAGGTCGTAGAAGATTCCAACCCTATGCAATACTTGCTTAGCCATCGACGAATTAATAGCAAATTTTCCCGATGGATAATTATCCTTCAGGAGTACAATCTTGAATTATCAACACCCAAGAGAAAGAAAGCTCTCGTCCTCGCCGAATTTGTTATGACCTTCCCCTCTGATACTACCAGTGCCCCCGTCAATACCAACTTCCCCGACGAACATCTCTTTTACATCACTTCGGATGATCCTTGGTACAATGACCTCCTCATCTACCTCCAAACCCAAAAGATTGGTAACCACCTCTGATGAGATGATCGTCGTCGTATTCACCACCATCCCCCCTGCTATCTCCTCATCAGATATATCTTATATCGGTGAGGGTTCGACACCATACTTCATCGATGCTTGACTATTGACGAGGCCAATAGAGTCTTGAACGACTGCCATAGCGGCGCACGTGGGGGCCATCTTTCGGGAATGTCCACTGCTCAGAAAATCATCTGAGCAGGTTATTTTTGGCCTACCTTATTTCACGATTGCATCCATGCCATGAAGCGATGTGAGAAATGTCAACTTTATGCCAACAAAGCATGAGCACCACCTGCTCTTCTTCACCCAGTCATTACTGCCGGCCCCTTTTGTAAATGGGGCATTGACTTCATGACTTATAATCCCCCATCCAACAATGGACACAAATACATTGTTGTTGCAGTCGATTACTTCACAAAACGGGTGGAAGCTATGCCCATCTTCAACAACACCACTGATACCACAACACATTTTTTTTTTAACCACGTCATATCCCACTTTGGAGTACCACTCCAACTAGTTTCTGATCACAGGAAACACTTCGAGAATGATATTTTCATTGAACTCTCATCTCGGTTAGGATTCTCCCGTGAGTTTTCCTCACCATATTACCCTCAGTCTAATGGATAGGTAAAAGAAGTTAACAAGGTCCTCAATACCATGTTACAACGCACGGTTAATAAACATCAGACCAATTGGCATCATATGTTATTTTCCACGCTATGGGGTTACCGTACGGCTGTGAAAATGGCCACTGGTTTCACACCATTTCATCTAGTCCATGGGGTTGAGGCCACTCTTCCCATCAAGTGCGAAATTCCCACCTTACACACCGTAATTGAGCTATTACCCGACACTTCTCCAATGGAGTAGCACTTGCTGCACTTAGAATCCCTAGATGAAGATCATCGATCTTCATTACAGCACAATGAGGCAGCCAAAAAATGGTCAAAAGCCACCTTTGATCACCATGTCAACCTTCGCTCATTTCACAAAGGTGACCATGTCCTTGCTTACGATATCGCTCATGATACCCTTGGTCATGGAAAATTCGAGTCACTATGGCATGGCCCCTACATTATCCAACATTGCCTCACTAAAGGCGCATACATCCTGGCCTCTCCTGAAGGCCTCTCTCTCAAAGAACCCATCAACGGGTTATACTTAAATAAATTTTATGCCTAAGTGTAGCCATTCTACTTTAGGTTATTTCTTTTATAGTGTTTTTAATCTTTTTTCCATCCCTCACGTCTAAACTATCATTTGTGCTATTGACAGATGCTTCCTCCACTGGCCTACCACATCGGTTACGCCAACGGTGCCAGCCATTGGACACAAAATCTCGCTTCGGCAACTTGGGCCCTCTATACCCTCTCACATGAAATGCTCCGCTCTAGCGGCATATGTTTGGGTTCAACAACCAACAACCAAGCTGAATACACTGCCGTTATTGGACTCCTCGTCGATGCCCAACATCATCGTATTTGTCACCTTAGCGTCTTTCTCAACTCTCAACTAGTCATCCTCCAGCTCAACAATGTGTACCGCATCTGCGATCCTTGCCTCTTTTGCAAGTACTTGCAAGTTAGACTTTTATATCGACATTTTGATTTCATTACATTTACACATATTCCAAGACAATTGAATCAAATTACAGATAACTTAGCTAAGAGTGTGTTAGATTGGCATATATCACATCAAGCTACCTCTACACATACATAAAAATATCAAACACCTGTCACAGCATATATAAATTAGAAATCATAAACACATTAACCAACACAT